>JAKSZT010054325.1:1685234-1698315 GCA_026826555.1 Tolypeutes matacus | reverse complement strand
ATCAAAATCCCAACAGCTTACTTTACAGAATTAGAGAAGGCAATTACCAAATTCATCTGGAAGGGTAAGTGCACCCGAATAGCCAAAAGTATTCTAAAAAAGAAGAGCAATGTGGGAGGAATTTCGCTGCCTGACCTTGAAACATATTACAAAGCTACAGTGGTCAAAACAGCATGGTACTGGCATAAAGATAGACATATCGATCAGTGGAATAGAATTGAGAATCCAGAAATATACCCTCACCTATACAGTCAACTGGTTTTTGACAAACCTACCAAGCCCACGTTGATGGGAAAAAACAGTCTCTTCAACAAATGGTGTTGGGAGAACTGGATATCTATAACCAAAAGAATGAAAGAGGACCCCTATCTCACCCCCTATACAAGAATCAACTCAAAATGGATCAAAGATCTAAATATAAAAGCCAGGACCATAAAACTACTAGAAGAAAATGTAGGGAAACATCTTCAAGACCTTGTAGTAGGTGGTGGTTTCTTGGACCTCACACCCAAAGCACTTGCAACAAAAGAAAAATTAGATAAATGGGACCTCCTCAAAATTAAACAGTTTTGCACCTCACAGGACTTTGACAGAAGGGTGAAAAGGCAGCCAACTCAATGGGAAAAAAATATTTGGAAATCACATATCTGATAAGGGTTTAATATCCAAGATATATGAAGAGATGTTACAACTCAACAATAAAAAGACAAATGACCCAATTAAAAAATGGGCCAAAGACTTGAATAGACATTTCTCCGAAGAAGAAATTCAAATGGCAAAAAAACATATGAAGAAATGCTCAACATCACTCATGATTAGGGAAATGCAAATCAAAACTACAATGAGATATCATTTCACACCTATCAGAATGGCCACTATTAAAAAGACAGAGAACTACAAGTGTTGGAGAGGATGTGGAGAGATAGGAACACTTCTTCACTGTTGGTGGGAATGCAGGATGGATGGTACAACCACTATGGAGGACTGTTTGGCAGTTCCTAAAGAAGTTGAATATAGACTTGCCATGTGACCCTGCAATACCACTACTGGGTATATACCAGAAGAACTGAGAGCAGTGACACAAACAGACATCTGCACGCCGATGTTCATAGCCACATTATTCACCATTGCCAAAAGCTGGAAACAACCCAGGTGTCCATCAACAGATGAATGGATAAATAAACTGTGGTCTATTCACATGATGGAATATTATGCAGCAGTAAGAAGAAATGAAGTCATAAAGCATATGGCAACATGGATGAACCTGGAGGACATTATGTTGAGTGAAGCAAGCCAGACACCAAAGGACAAATATTGTATGAATGCATTACTATGAACCAAGTATATTGTGTAATATATTGTTTGATTAAAAAAAAAAAAATTTACATGTATCCATTACATTTAATTGAGAAATGTATATATTTATTCATCTGTATTTGCTTTTTAGTTTTTAATTGTTTATGTTTTCAATTATTAAATGTACAAAATAAAGTTAAAAAAAAAAAAAAAGCACATTCAATGCTGCCTCTAAGTTGTTTTCATTATCCAGAAGAGCTTGCCTCGACACTTCCTTACTGAAGCCCATTTCTGTTATGTGCTCCAGAGCTCTCTCATCAACCAATTCCCTACAGACACCTTCATGTTTCTTCTCAGATCTGACCAACTTTTCTTTCTGTGAAACTTTTCTATTTCGGTTACCTGCAAAACTCATGCTGAGATTTGCTTCCAGCATCATCACCACCTCCTCTGAATGCCTTGACTTCTTTGCTCATTGCAGCTTCTGCAATAGCAGCAGACTTTTGCTTGTCAAATTCACCGTTATCCTTTGTAGGTACAACAGGCATCGTGATTGCCAATGCCTCTCTTCAGCCAACTTCTCCGCTCTCCACCTGGACATGAGAGTCATGCCTCTGTCCAAAAGATGCAACCACAGGTGGTCCAACTTCGGTTCCAGTATTGCTTGTATTGTGTTGTCGTTGCTTTTTGTTTGTTTTATTAGGAGGTACTGGGATTGAATTCGGGACTCATAAAATGGAAGCTCACACCACTGAGCTACAACCGCTCCCCTGCTTCCATTGTGGCTTTTTTTTTTAAGATTTATTTTTATTTATTTATTCCCCCCCCGCCCCTTGCTGCTTGTGCTTGCTGTGTCCATTTGCTTTGTGTTTTTCTGTGTCTGCTTGTCTCCCTTTGTTGCGTCATCTTGCTGTGCCAGCTCACCGTGCCACGCAGGCCGGCTTGCCTTCACCAGGAGGCCCTGGGAATCAAGCTTCCCATATGGTAAACGGGAGCCCAACCAATTGAGCCACAGCCGCTTCCCTCTATTGTGTTTTGACAAGCTTCTCCACCATTCCTGTCTCTCAATAAAGAGCTTCACTTCCTCACCAAAAACTGTGGTGTTAGAGACGTAATTCGAGAGCAGGAATCCAAAACATAAAAATAAAATTAAAATTAAAAAAAAATTTTTAAAAGCTGAGCAGTGTAGCTCAGTGGCTGAGACCCTGCTTTGCATGTATGAGATCCTGGATTCAATCCCTGGTACCTCCTAAAAAAGAGAGAGAGAGAATTAATTTTTAAAAAGAGAGAGAGCAGGAATCCATTTTTAATGCCAGCAGTGCTGGAGAGCTTTATTTTAGGTCTGTATAGTGTGTTCAGGCTGATTTTTGACATATAATTAAATTCCACTGCCGGGCAACTTATGTGACCATCAGTTATCTGCAAACCCTGCAGTCTTTGGTGCAGCCTGAGATTCTTCCTTATTCTTCGGTGCAGCAACATTGCAAATTTTTTGAATCTTCAAAACACACGGTCCTTCCAGCACTTCTACCTTCCTGCTGTTGAGGTCACTGGGTAGGAATTTCTCAATTGTATTGAGAGCGATCAGGATGATGTCATTTATCTCAACTTTGTTGGGAGAACTTGTGCAAGCTCCAATGCTTTTATCTGAAAGATAAAGTTTACACTGTGGTTATTCCCAGCCTTGGAAGTCGTGCGTGTGCGGCGAAGGGCAGCCTCACGCTGGTCCATACTGTACTTTGAAAAAAGGAGAAAGAGGAGGTGGCTCCCTGAGCAGCACAAGTTAAGCTCTGGAGTTCCCTCAACTAGCTGTGGGACCAGCTGGGCTGGTCAGAGGCTGCTCTGCTCAGCCTCTTCCTGGGCCACCATCAGGGACCCAGCCAGCTGCCCTGAGGGGAGCTGGGTGAGTGGGTGGAGGCTGTGGGCATGGGGAGAGACTTGCCAGGCCCCACGAGGTACCAAGGCTGACGTTCTTCACTTTGGGCAAGAGTGCCATGGAAGGGAAGCAGATGTAGCTCAAGCGATTGGGCTCCCGCCTACCACATGGGAGGTCCCGGGTGTGGTTCCCGGTGCTTCCTAAAGAAGACAGCAAGCTGGTGCAATGAGCAGGTGCAGCGAGCTGACGCAACAAGTGACACGAGGAAAACTTAATGAGAGACACAACAAAGCAGGGGGCAGAGAAGGCTCAAGTGATTAAGCACCTCCCTCCCACATCAGAGGTCCTGGGTTTGGGTCCTGGTGCCTCCTAAGGAAGCAAGGAAAATGAACAGACACAGCAAGTGCAAACAATGAGTGGGTGGGGAGAACACATAAATAAAATAAATTAAAAAAAAAAAAAAAAACACCACGGAAGTGATGCCGTCCCCTTCTTAGTGCCTCATTTGGTTCTGGGATGTTCACAGATCTTATCACCATCTTATTAGACGAAAAAATAAACAGGTCTTGCTCCTGATTTTTACACACCTCCAGCCCATGCTACACTCTGCACAGCTCTGACCTTGACCCTATGACACTACTGGAACCTCTGAGCTCTTCCTTGCCTCAAAGCCTGTGAGAATTTGAAGTTCTTTTATGAATCCCCAAAAGAAGAAGATTATGTTCTTGAACTAATCCATTCCTGCGGATGTCGGGCCCTTTTGATTGGACTAAGTTAGTGAGGCATGACTCAGGTTGGGTCTCTGCCCTCTTACTGGAGCTTTGGAGCTTTATGTAAATGGAGACATAGACACAGAGAGAGGAAGCTGCCATTTATGACCATGCCATTGTGAGAGAGGACTCGAGGATCTCTAGCAGTCAAAACTTAAGCCTGAATCCCCCCAGAAGATGGGCCCATGGAGCAGCTCAAGGGTGAAGAGACAAGCCATATGCCAGATCACTCCTAGCTGAACTCATGAAGAAAACGGAGCAGCCGAGACTGAGAGAGGAGGCCTGGAAAGAGACAAGCCCTGTGCCTGGTTGCCCATAGCTGAGCTCTGGGAGACAATAGATTCTGGAGGGGAAGACAGGGACCTCGGCAGAGATTGGCTGCCATCTTCACCCTGTGGCAGAACCCCAGGATCACGAGTAGCAGACTTTGGTGTGAAAGCATCTCTCCCTGATAGTGCTTTGATTTGGACATTTCACAGCCTTGGAACTGTAAGCTTTTACCTTAAATAAAATCCCCTTTATAAAAGCCAACCCATTTCTGGTACTTTGCATTGGCAGCCCTTTGGCAAACTAGGACACAACTGTTATGCCTCTCCATCTTCCTGGCTGGGGTTTCTATCCCCTACCTTTCTGTGAGTGGCTGGGGGGAAGAGGACAGTGTTCTGTCTGATAGAGGTGGGGGATGGAAACACATGGAGTGGATAAACAAATCAACATCTGCCCGGCCTGGCCACCTTGGGGGCACCCCTTTTTCTTTTTTTTTTTAAGATCCATTTTTTACTTTTCTTTATTTATCAACCCCCCTCCCTTAGATGGTTCTCTCATTTGTCTGCTCACTGTTTGCTCACCTTCTCCAGGAGGCACTGGGAACCGAACCTGGGACCTCCCACGTGGGAGGTGAGTGCCCAACGGCCTGAGCCACATCCACTCCCCATTGGCTGTGGCATCTGCTGGCCTTGTGGCATCTGCTTGTTGCAGTGGGGACGAAATCTAGCTCATTGCTGTGGGGGTGGCATCTGCTCATCTTCTTTAGGAGGCACTGGGACCCAAACCCGGGAACTCCCATGTGGTAGGTGGGCGCCCAGCTGGTAGAGCCATATCTGCTTCCCCACCCCTCTTTTGAACTCAGATGACACCCTTCCTGGTCCTACAGGGCCTTCCTCCGCCTCCATCTAGGCCCTCTGTACCACCAGACCTGGAGTTTTTCAAACTTCACACGTGCCATTTCACCATCTGCCTCATGGCCTCAAATTTTACCATTATTTAGTAACTTAAAAAAAACACACACACATTTGCTTTAGTTTGCTAAAAGCTGCTGGGAGCAATATACCAGAAATGGGGTGGCTTTTATCATGGGGACTTATTAGGTTAAAAGCTTAAAGGGCTGGCTTCTGGGAAGATGGCGGAAAGCAAGACACGGGAATCTCTTCTCCAGAAAAAATAGCTAGAGGACAAGCGGAAACAGCCCCAAAAAAGATCTTCTAGGGTTTAGGACAGCAGGTGAAGGCTGCACACCACCCAGAGGAGAGAGGGACAGAAGAGGGAAATCACGACAACAGAACCGTGAGTTGCAAGTAGCAGCTTCTGCTGCTGCCAGCACCCTCCCCCACACTCTTCAGAATTCTCCGGCCTCTGGGCCTGCGACCACAGACAAAGGGGGCTTCAGGGATCTGCCACTCCCGGAAAAGGGAGAGAGAGAGTGACACAGCCTTAGGCTGACTCAGGTTCTGACCTGAAATTTGGGCTACGGAGCCCCACGGACCCTTCCACACGGCGGTTTGCCCCGGGAGCCTAGAAAGGACTGGAGAAATCCGACCCTCCCAACCTCCCTCTCTTCTAGCCTGGACTAATTGTTGAGGACTCCACGGGAGAGGGGAGAGAGAGCCTGGGGCTGACCCTGCTTTGGACTCCCAGGTTTGGTCTGCCCTGTGCCAGGTGGGGCTGCGCCATTGTTTGCCATGGAGCCTGCAAGGGGCTAAAGATATACAAACCTCCCAATCTCCTCCTCTACTAACAGGGATTGATTGTTGAGGATTCAGAAGGGAGTGGAAATATTTCCTAGCTGGGAAAAGGGGGGTGCTACGAGAGAAGTCTGGAAAATTGTCTCAGAAAGTTTGAATCACAGGGCTCTCAGCCCCAAGACAGGAAGCTCTATCATATTGATCTGGCCTGTGTCACAACAAATACGCTCTGACCAGGCATTGAATTGAGAGCTGACAACAAGCGCCATCTCCTGGCAGACCAAGGAAGTGCACATAAGAAAATTAATAAGTAAGAGAGGCTTTTCCTGGCCTCTATAGCCTCCCTGACCAAGGCCCTAGGAAACGACTCTACAACCAATTACTGGGTCCAGTGCCCGGTTTTGAGCAACCAGCAGAACAATCCTAACAATCAAGGTTGAGCCAAAAATCAAAGAGCTGTGGTAACTCACAGCCTCCTGCCACTAAAACCCCATAAAAGAGAAAGAGATAGAGCATCTAAGTAAAATACAAACTAACCAGATGCCTAAGCACCAGCAAAAAATTACGAGCCATACTAAGAAAATAGAAGACATGGCCCAAGAAAAGGAATACAGCAAAGTCCCAGAAGAGATGCAGAATTTGAGAGAACTAATCAGTGAGATGAGCACAAATTTCCAAAATCAAATTAATGAGATGAAAGAGAATATAGTTAAAGAGATTAATGACATAAAGAAGTCATTGAACGAATGCAAAGACGAATTTGAAACACTGAACAGAAAAGTAACGGAGTTCATGGGAATGAAAGAAACAATAGGTGAAGTCAAAAATACAATTGAAGCATACAACAGCAGACTCGAAATGATAGAAGAAAGAATAAGTGATACTGAAGACAGAGCAGCTAAAATAGGAGAAAAGAACAGAGAGAGAAAAGAATGGAAAAAGTTGAGCAGGGGCTCAGAGAGTTGAATGACAACACAAAACGCAAGAGCATATGTGTCATGGGAATTCCAGAAGGAAAAGAGAAAGGAAAAGGGGCAGAAAGAGTATTTGAGGAAATAAGAGCTGAAAATTTCCCAACTCTCACGAAAGAAATAAACTTACATGTCCAAGAAGCACACCGTACCCCAATAAGAATAAATTCAAATAGACCTACGCCAAGACACATATTATTCAGAATGTCAAATGTAAAAGATAAAGAGAAAATTCTCAGAGCAGCAAGAGAGAAGCAAACGATCACGTACAAAGGATGTCCAGTAAGACTTAGTGCAGATTTCTCTTCAGAAACCATGGAGGCAAGTAGACAGTGGTGTGATACAATTAGGAAACTGAAAGAGAAAAACTGCCAGCCGAGAATTCTTTATCCAGCAAAACTGTCCTTCAAATATGAAGGTGAATATAAAGTATTCACAAACAAACAGAAACTAAGAGAGTTTGCAAAAAAGAATCCACCTTTGCAGGAATTATTAAAGGGAGCCTTAGAACCTGAAAGAAAAAGACAGGAGAGAGAGGCTTGTAGGAGAGTACAGAAGAAAGAAAAGCAGAAAGGATAACCAAAAGAGTAAAAAGAGATACAAAAATAAGATGACATATGAAAATCAAAGAATACAATGGAGGAAATAAATAGTGCATTTTCAGTAATATAATTGAATGTGGATGGATTAAATTCCCCAATGAAAAGATACAGGCTGACAGAATGGGTAAAAAAACATGAGCCATCCATATGCTGCTTACAAGAAATTCACCTCAACCCAAGGATACAAGCCAGGTGAAAGTAAAAGGTTGGAAAAAGATACTCCATGTGAACAGTAAACAGAAAAGAACAGGGGTAGCTATACTAATATCAGAAAAAACAGACTTTGAATGCAAAAAAGTGATAAGAGATGCGGAAGGCCATCATATAATAATAAAAGGGATGATACTCCAGGAAGATATAACAGTCATAAATATCTACGCACCTAACCAGGGTGCCACAAAATATATGAGACAAACTCTGGCAAAACTGAAGGGAGAAATAGACATTTCTACAATAATCGTCGGAGACTTCAACACCCCTCTCACATCATTAGATAGAACAACTAGACAGAAGATCAACAAGGAAACAGAGAACTTGAACAATATGATAAACAAGTTTGACCTAACAGACATATACAGAACACTGCATCCAAACTCAGCGGGTTATACATTCTTCTCAAGTGCCCATGGATCTTTCTCCAGGATAGACCACATGTTAGGTCACAATACAGCTCTCGATAAATATAAAAAGATTGAAATTATACAAAGCACCTTCTGAGATCATAATGGAATGAAACTAGAAATCAATAACAGACAGGAAAAAAGGAAATTTGCAAAAGTGTGGAGACTGAACAACACACTCCTAAATATTCAGTGGGTCAAAGAAGAAATTGCAAGTGAAATCAGTAAATATATTGAGACAAATGAAAATGAGAACACAACATATCAAAACTTATGGGATACAGCAAAGGCAGTCTTGAGAGGTAAATTTATAGCCCTAAATGCCTATATTAAGAAACAAGAAAGAGCTAAACTCAAAGATTTAACTGAAAAACTTGAGAAACTAGAAAAAGAACAGCAAACCTATCCCAAAGCAAAAAGAAAGAAAGAAATAATAAAGATTAGAGTGGAAATAAATGAAAATGAGAACAAAAAAGCAATAGAGAAAATCAACAAAACCAAAAGCTGGTTCTTTGAGAAGATCAATAAAATTGACAAACCCCTCGATAGGCTAACAAAGAAAAAAAGAGAGAAGATGCAAATAAATACAATCAGAAATGAAAGGGGGGAAATTACAAATGACCTCACAGAAATAAAAAGAATCATAAGAGGATATTATGAGAAACTATATGCCAACAAACTAGACAACCTGGATGAAATGGACAAATTTCTAGAAACTCATAACCAACCTACACTGACACAACAAGAAATACAAGAACTTAACAAACCAATCACAATTAAGGAGATTGAATCCGTCAACAAAAATCTCCCAGCAAAGAAAAGCCTAGGACCAGATGGCTTCACAGTTGAGTTCTAGCAAGCATTTCTAAAAGAATTAACACCAATCCTGTTTAAACTCTTCCAAAAAATTGAAGAGGATGGAAAATTACCCAACACATTTTATGAAGCCAACATCACCCTCATACCAAAGCCAGATAAAGATTCCACAAGAAAAGAAAATTACAGACCAATCTCTCTCATGAACATAGATGCAAAAATTCTCAACAAAATACTTGCAAATAGGGGGGTCGGATGTGGCTCAACTGGTTGGGCGTCCGTCTCCCATATGGAGGGACCCGGGTTCGATCCCCGGGACCTCCCGGTAAAAAAACCAAAAAACAAACAAACAAACAAAAAAAATACTTGCAAATAGAATCCAACAGCATATCAAAAGACTTATACATCACGATCAAGTGGGATTTATTCCTGGCATGCAAGGCTGGTTCAACATAAGAAAATCAATCAATGTAATACACCACATTAACAAATCGAAGGAAAAAACCACATGATCATCTCAATAGATGCAGAAAAGGCATTCGACAAATTCCAACATCCTTTTTTGATAAAAATACTTCAAAAGATAGGAATAAAAGGAAAATTCCTCAATATGATAAAAGGCATATATGAAAAACCCACAGCCAATATCATACTCAATGGGGAAAGGTTGAAAGCTTTCCCCCTAAGATCAGGAACAAGACAAGGATGCCCACCGTCACCATTGTTATTCAACATTGTACTAGAAGTTCTAGCTAGGGCAATTAGACAAGACAAAAAAATTAAAGGCGTCCAAATAGGAAAAGAGGAAGTAAAACTCTCACTGTTTGCGGATGACATGATCCTGTATTTAGAAAATCCTGAAGTATCCACAACAAAGTTACCTGAACTAATAAATGAGTTCAGCAAAGTGGCAGGATATAAGACCAACACGCAAAAATCAGTAATGTTTTTGTACACTAGTACTGAAAAATCTGAGGAGGAAATCAGGAAGAAAATTCCATTTTCAATAGCAACAAAAAGACTCAAATACCTAGGAGTTAATTTAACCAAGGAAATATATGCAGAAAACTACAAAACAATGCTAAAGGGAAGCGGCTGTGGCTCAATCAGTGGGGCTCCCGTTTACCATATGGGAGGCCCCGGGTTCGGTTCCCGGGGCCTCCTGGTGGGGGCGGGCCCGCCCGCACGGCATGGTTGGCTGGCCCGGCGAGCACAGGCAGCAAAGGGGGGGATAAATGAATAAATAAATAAATTCTTTAAAAAAAAAACAAAAAACAATGCTAAAGTAAATTTAAAAAGACCTAAACAAATGGAAAGACCTTCCGTGTTCATGGATTGGAAGAATAAATATCATGAAGATGTCAATCTTGCCCAAACTGATTTATAGATTCAATGCAATACCAATCAAAATCCCAACAGCTTACTTTGCAGAATTAGAGAAGGCAATTACCAAATTCATCTGGAAGGGTAAGTGCACCTGAATAGCCAAAAGCATTCTAAAAAAGAAGAGCAATGTGGGAGGAATTTCACTGCCTGACCTTGAAACATATTACAAAGCTACAGTGGTCAAAACAGCATGGTACTGGTATAAAGAAATTATAAAGATTAGAGCGGAAATAAATGAAATTGAGAACAGAAAAGCAATAGAGAAAATCAACAAAACCAAAAGCTGGTTCTTTGAGATCATTAAAATTGACAAACCCCTCGCTAGGCTAACAAAGAAAAAAAGAGAGAAGATGCAAATAAATACAATCAGAAATGAAAGGGGGGAAATTACAAATTACCTCACAGAAATAAAAAGAATCATAAGAGGATATTATGAGAAACTATATGCCAATAAACTAGACAACGTGGATGAAATGGACAAATTTCTAGAAACTCATAACCAACCTACACTGACACAACAAGAAATACAAGAACTTAACAAACCAATCACAATTAAGAAGATTGAATCCGGGAAACGGATGTGGCTCAAGAGGTTCGGCGTCTGTCTACCATATGGAGAGAGGGAGTTCGATCCCCGGTACATACCGGTAAAAAAAAAAAAAAGAAGATTGAATCAGTCATCCAAAATCTCCCAGCAAAGAAAAGTCCAGGACCAGATAGCTTCACAGGTGAGTTCTACCAAGCATTTCTAAAAGAATTAACACTAATACTGTTTAAACTCTTCCAAAAAATTGGAGAGGAGGGAAAATTACCCAACACATTTTATGAAGCCAACATCACCCTAATACCAAAGCCAGATAAAGATTCCACAAGAAAAGAAAATTACAGACCAATCTCCCTCATGAACATAGATGCAAAAATTCTCAACAAAATACTTGCAAATCAAATCCAACAGCATATCAAAAGACTTATACAGGGAAACGGATGTGGCTCAAGAGGTTCGGCGTCCGTCTACCATATGGAGAGACCGGGGTTCGATCCCCGGTACCTCCCGGTAAAAAAAAAAAAAAAAATAAAATAAAATAAAATAAAAAATAAAAATAAAAAAAAAAAAAGACTTATACATCACGACCAAGTGGGATTTATTCCTGGCCTGCAAGCCTGGTTCAACATAAGAAAATCAATCAGGGAAGCGGCTGTGGCTCAATCAGTAGGGCTCCCGTTTACCATATGGGAGGCCCCGGGTTCGGTTCCCGGGGCCTCCTGGTGAAGGCAAGCCCGCCCGCACTGCATGGTTAGCTGACCCAGAGAGCACATTTAAATGAATAAATAAATAAAATCTTTAATCTGAAAAAAAAAAAAAAAAAAAGAAAATCAATCAGGGAGGCGGCTGTGGCTCGATCAGTGGGGCTCCCGTTTGCCATATGGGAGGCCCAGGGTTCGGTTCCCGGGGCCTCCTGGTGGGGGCGGGCCCGCCCGCGCGGCGTGGTTGGCTGACCCGGTGGGCACAGGCAGCAAGGGCGGGATAGATGAATGAATAAATAAATAAAATCTTAAAAAAAAAAAAAAGAAAGAAAATCAATCAATGTAATACACCACATTAACAAATTGAAGGAAAAAACCACATGATCATCTCAATAGATGCAGAAAAGGTATTCGATAAATCCAACATCCTTTTTTGATAAAAATACTTCAAAAGATAGGAATAAAAGGAAAATTCCTCAATATTATAAAAGGCATATATGAAAAACCCACAGCCAATATCGTACTCAATGGGGAAAGGTTGAAAGCTTTCTCCCTAAGATCAGGAACAAGACAAGGATGCCCACTGTCACCATTGCTATTCAACATTGTACTAGAAGTTCTAGCTAGGGCAATTAGACAAGACAAAAAAATTAAAGGCATCCAAATAGAAAAGAGGAAGTAAAACTCTCACTGTTTGCAGATGACATGATCCTGTATTTATTTATTTTATTTTTTTAAAGATTTTATTTATTTATTCATTTATCCCCCCCTTGCTGCTTGTGCTCGCTGGGTCGGCTAACCACGCCATGCGGGCGGGCGGGCTTGCCTTCACCAGGAGGCCCCGGGAACCGAACCCGGGACCTCCCATATGGTAAACGGGAGGCCTACTGATTGAGCCACAGCCGCTTCCCATGATCCTGTATTTAGAAAATCCTGAGGTATCCACAACAAAGCTACTTGAACTAATAAATGAGTTCAGCAAAGTGGCAGGATATAAGATCAACACGCAAAAATCAGTAATGTTTTTGTACACTAGTACTGAACAATCTGAGGAGGAAATCAGGAGGAAAATTCCATTTTCAATAGCAACAAAAAGACTCAAATAACCTAGGAGTTAATTTAACCAAGGAAGTACAGGACCTATATGCAGAAAACTACAAAACAATGCTAAAAGAAATTTAAAAAGACCTAAACAAATGGAAAGACATTCCGTGTTCATGGGTTGGAAGGATAAATATCGTGAAGATGTCAATCTTGCCCAAACTGATTTATAGATTCAATGCAATACCAATCAAAATCCCAACAGCTTACTTTACAGAATTAGAGAAGGCAATTACCAAATTCATCTGGAAGGGTAAGTGCACCCGAATAGCCAAAAGTATTCTAAAAAAGAAGAGCAATGTGGGAGGAATTTCGCTGCCTGACCTTGAAACATATTACAAAGCTACAGTGGTCAAAACAGCATGGTACTGGCATAAAGATAGACATATCGATCAGTGGAATAGAATTGAGAATCCAGAAATATACCCTCACCTATA
>JAKSZT010054325.1:1607127-1641172 GCA_026826555.1 Tolypeutes matacus | reverse complement strand
AAACATCTTCAAGACCTTGTAGTAGGTGGTGGTTTCTTGGACCTCACGCCCAAAGCACATGCAACAAAAGAAAAAGTAGACAAAAGGGACCTCCTCAAAATAAAACACTTTTGCACCTCACAGGAATTTGTCAGAAGGGTGAAAAGGCAGCCAACTCAATGGGAAAAAAATATTTGGAAATCACATATCTGATAAGGGTTTAATATCCAGGATATATAAAGAGATGTTACAACTCAACAATAAAAAGACAAATGACCCGGGAAGCGGCTGTGGCTCAATCAGTAGGGCTCCCGTTTACCATATGGGAGGCCCCCCCGGGTTCGGTTCCCGGGGCCTCCTGGTGAGGGCAGGCCCGCCCACATGGCGTGGTTGGCTGACCCAACGAGCACAGGCAGCAAGGGAGGAATGGATGAATAAATAAATTTAAAAAATCTTTAAAAAAAAAAAAAAAAAAGACAAATGACCCAATTAAAAAATGGGCCAAAGACTTGAATAGACATTTCTCCGAAGAAGAAATACAAATGGCAAAAAAACACATGAAGAAATGTTCAACATCGCTCATGATTAGGGAAATGCAAATCAAAACTACAATGAGATATCATTTCACACCTATCAGAATGGCCACTATTTAAAAGACAGAGAACTACAAGTGTTGGAGAGGATGTGAAGAGATAGGAACACTTCTTCACTGTTGGTGGGAATGCAGGATGGTACAACCACTATGGAGGACTGTTTGGCAGTTCCTAAAGAAGTTGAATATAGACTTGCCACGTGACCCTGCAATACCACTACTGGGTATATACCCAGAAGAACTGAGAGCAGTGACACGAACAGACATCTGCACACCGATGTTCATAGCCACATTATTCACCATTGCTAAAAGTTGGAAACAACCCAGGTGTCCATCAACAGATGAATGGATAAACAAACTGTGGTCTATTCACACGATGGAATATTATGCAGCTATAAGAAGAAATGAAGTCATAAAGCATATGGCAACATGGATGAATCTGGAGGATATTATGTTGAGTGAATCAAGCCAGACACAAAAAGGCAAATACTGTATGAATGCATTACTATGAACCAAATATATTGTGTAATATATTGTTTGATTCACAAAAAAACAAACAAACAAACAAAAAAAAAAACAAAACAAAAAAATTTACATGTATCCATTACATTTAATTGAGAAATGTATATATTTATTCATCTGTGTTTACTTTTTAGTTTTTATTGCTAATGTTTTCAATCATTAAATGTACAAAATAAAGTTAAAATAATAATAATAAAAAATAAATAACTAGAGCAACCACTAAGAAAGTTATACAAAGGCATATACTCAAAACTCTATAGAGGGGTGCAGATATGGCTGAACTGGTTGGGCGTCCGTCTCCCATATGGAGGGACCTGGGTTCGATCCCCGGGACCTCCCGGTAAAATTAAAAACTCTATAGATAAGTTAAAATGAAATTCTTAAAAATGTTTTGGTAGTCCACAGGAAGGCACAAAAAAAGAAAGAAAGAAAAGAAAGAAAGAAAGGAGGGGGGGAGGGAGGGAGGGAGGAAGGAAGGGAGGAAGGAAGGAAGGAAGGAAGGAAAGAGAAACACAGAGTGAACAAACAAACAAAAAATGGCAGGTGTAAACTCTAGCATATCAATAATTACATTGAATGAAATTAGTTTAAATTCACCAATTATACAGATTGGTAAAATGTACTTTTTAAAAAGTTGATCCAACTCTATGCTGCCTACAACAAACTACACACAACTTGAGTGTCAATGAAGGGCATTGTGCCTGGTTTCAATATTGTACTATAGTGACATAAGATGTAGCCATTGGGGAAAACTAGGTAAAGGATAACCAGGACCTCTTTGTACAATTTTTGCAACTTCCTATAGTATCTGTAATTATCTCAAAATAAAGAGTGAAATAATTAAAAAAAAAAAAAAAAAAAATATATATATATATATATATATATATATAATGAGACACAACAAAGCAGGGAACGGAGATAGCTTAAGTGATTAGATGCCTCCCTCCCACATCAGAGGTCCTGGTTTCAGTTCCTGGTGCCTCCTAAAGAAACAGAAAGAAAGATGAACAGACACAGCAAGTGTAAACAGCGAGGGGGTGGGGAGAAATAAATAAATCTTAAAAAAAAAAAAAAAAAAAAGAAGAAACGGCAGTGAAATGTTTTTTGTTTTTTTAACCCCTTGGGGCCAGGACCAATGGAGACTTCCAGGTCTAAAGATAGCATGATGGGGAAGTGGATATGGTTCAAGTGATTGGGCTCCCGTCTACCATATGGGAGGTACTGGGTTCGATTTCTGGGGCCTCCTGGTGAAGGTGAGCTGGCCCATGCGGAGAGCTGGCCTACATGGAGAACTAGCACAACAAAAAGAGACAAAGAGGAGAGACATAACAAAACCAGGGAGCTGAGGTGGCTCAAGCGTTTGAGTGCCTCTCTCCCAAATCGGAGGTCCCAGGATTGGTTCCTGGTGCCTCCTAAAGAGAAGACGAGAAGACAAGCAGACACAGAGGGCGCACAGCGAGTGGACACAAAAAGCAGATAGTGAGTGCAAAAACAAGGGAGGCGATTAGAAAAAAAAAGATATCATGACGGGAAGTGGGTATAGCTCAGTGGTTGAGCACCTGCTTCACACGTGGAGGTCCCAGGTTCAATCCCTGGTACTGCCTTAAAAGAAAAAAAAAAAAAAAAAGGTAACATAACACAAAATGTAGGGTGATGATATCTATTTGCAGTGACCGGTTAGACAGGCAAAGTCCAAGTGTGAAGTGGTACTTATCTGTAGCTCTTGAACTTGAAGGTTACTGCATGTGGTTGGGCTCTGTCCTGCCTTAGAAAAAAAAATCCAGATACTTATAAAAGTATAGAACCAACCCAGAACTTTAAAATTCATGAGTTTCTTAGTAGTAACAAATCCAAAAGTAGTTAGTCCATGAAACTATTGTGTCTGCATAAAATGTGGTTGGATCTTCTCCTCTTATTGAAAACATATCATTCCAGTTTTTCTTTCCTTAACCTTAAAAAGTTCTGCTTTCTAGGTTCCAAAAAAAAAAATGGATGCCTTCTACATTTGTAGCCACCTAACGAATAGTATCATCTACAGTGCACAAATTTTCTAACTTGTTAACATTATGGCTAGAACAGGGAATTCTGTACCTCCCCAGTAGCTGCTATATTTGTCATTGAATTTATATTTGTTTTTCCTAACACAGATTACCCTTTCCAGAAGTTTGTATGCCTGGAAACTGATAGTGGTGGCACCTCAAATTCTGTCCTTGCAACATTGGTTTCCACTTTAGATGAGGGTCTGAAGTTATTTTGTCCAGCTTTGATGAAATTGTCAGTAGCTCAGCTCACCACCTGAGTTTGCAACCATTCAGAGAGCAAATTATTATTATTTTTAAAAATTTATTTATTTCTCCCTACCCCGTTTTCACTTGCTGAGTCTGTTTGTCTTCCTTGTTTCATTAGGAGGCATTGGGAGCCGAACCCCGGACCTCTGATGTGGGAGGGAGGTGTCTAATCACTTGAGCCACCTCCGTTCCCTGCTTTGTTGTGTCTCCCATTATGTTCTGTTCTTCTTGTGTCTCATTGTGTCAGCTTGTTGTGCCTACTTGTCAAGCCAGCTCGTTGTCTCCTTTAGGAAGCACCGGGATCCGAACCACTGACCTCCCACGTGGTAGGCGGGAGCTCAGTTGCCTGAGCCATATCCGCTTCCCGCAAATTGTCTTTGACAGTTAAGTACAGCCAGTCTGAAAAGTGGTGCAGTAACAGCTTGAAGACAAAAGGGGAAAGGCCCAGGAAGGCAAATTTACTACAAGCACAGAACGGCAAATCTGTTTCCAAAGCGTCACCGCCTGCCATTCTTTGTTCTGGCCAGGGAGTGCCTGAAGCTCAAGTTCAGCCACTAGTCTGGGCCCAAGTTCACAGGCAAATGCCAGTTTTGCATCTTCTGATAGCTTTACAGCAACATTGCTAGTTCCAGGTCCACTTCCAGGGCTACATGGCTGGCTGTTAACACTGGCAGGTGCAGTCCAGCCCCATGTTGAACTTGAGACCCCAGAGCTTGCCCCTGACTGACCCTGTGCATCTCCTGGGGCCAGGCAGGCCAAGCTGGCTTGCCCAGGTTGGCACAATGCAGCACCCATAGCCACCCGGAGAAGGCAGAAGCCTGTGCCACCTACTGTATGCAATGTCATGACCTTCTATTTTTAAATTTCACACACAAATGCTGGGTACCTGCCAATTTTGCTTTTTCAGGATTCTTTCCCTCTCTTGTTAAAAGTCCCTCACTTTTCCTCTGGGGAACTTCTCCCATTTCATTAGGCCTCAGGACCTTTGCAATTGCTGTTCCCTGCATGAAACACTTCCTCCAGAGCTCCGGATAGCTGGCTCCTTCCAGGATTTGGGCCTCAGTTGCACGTCACCTTCTTAGAAAGACTTGCCCCAACCATCATACCAAAGTAGTCTCTGGCCTATCCTCCTCAATCCTGTGGCCCCAGACCCTCTATCTTATCACCCTGCTTTACTGTCTTCCTAACACTCACCGCTTGGAAATCACCAGTTCACCCGTTTGTGACATCTCCTTCACATAGAGACTAAGATCTGTGGAACAGGGGCCTTGCCCTTGGTTTAAGGCTGCATTCCCCACTCCTGGCACCATGCCTGCCCATAGCAGGTGATACTTACCAAGTGAACTGTCCTTCCTGGCACCACGGGGACACTCACCTGCAGGCCAGGTGCAGGATGATGGCAGAGCTGTAGAGATGTGGACCCTGCAGCTCCTGAGGTGCCTGAAGCCTGGCTGCTCAAAGCCTCCTTTGATTGTGGGGGTCACCTGGCAAGCTTAAAAACGGGCTGGGAGAAGAAGTTTTTAGAGTTCTATCAGCCAGATTTCTTTTTCTATTTGCTTGCAACATTAACTCTGAGAAAACCACCATTCCATATTATGAAGAGTTAAAAACTTCAATAAATATTTGCACTTCTTTGATTACTAGTAAAGGTGAGCTTTTCCCCCTCCGTGTACCGTGAATTCGTAGCCAAGGCCGCATGGGGAGTCTTGAGATTATTATTATTTTTGTCCTTTATTGTACTTTACGTAGCAAGGCTATAAACTTCATTTTGCTTTGTCATAGATGATTTCCCCCTTTTAATTAGCGTAATTCAAGTTTTTGAATTCTATCACAGGGCATGCTTCTTTCGAAGACAAGACTGCCCCTTTGCCCTTCCAGAAACGCTGGCTTCTGCCAGACTGTCCCACATCCCCCTCAATGCAAAGTGAGTCCTGAGGCCAGAGAGGGTGCCTGGCTCTATCCGTGGGAAACCCCACAGAGAGCACCTGTATTCCAGTGGCCCACACGGACGGGCTCTGCCACCCGGGGACCCCGCTTCAACATGATGCAGCCAGGATTGGGGTGCACGCGCCAGAGCACACAGTGCTGACGGTAACAAAGGGAAAAGCCAAACCCTCCCTCCAAAGAGAAACTAAATGGTACCTGGACAGAACGACTTTGAGGGTAAAGAGAAGAGCTTTAAAGAAAACATGTGAACTGCTGAGGGCCTAATAAAGTATTCTGGGCTATGTAGTCCCACATGCTAACATTATGCAAGGGAAAGGCTGGGGTCCCGAGAGGGAGAGAGACTGGCTACTCTGAGGATGTGATTTCTAACTTAGTATCTATTGTCATAATGGAAGTCACTTTGAGGCTTAAACCAGACAAAGACAACACCCCCCACCCCCCACCAATGTACAAATAAAAAGTGGGTAGGTCACAAAAGGAAATCACCTACCAAACGAAGTATTTATGCACTGCCCCCCCACCTCTCCCCCTGCTGCCAGGCACCCCCTCCCCCAAAGGCAAATGGCACAGGTTGTTTCCATACTAGCAAAATACTTTTATTATTTTTATAATGATAAAATAAGGAAAGCAAAGATTTCTTTTTGGTGTATACCAGAGTTAAGGGAAGTAGAAGAATAAGGGGATTAATAGGATTTTTAGGTACTTTGATGACAATAAAAAGTTAACAATACCAACAGTTTGCCATAAAACTTATCACAGCGCCCCGAAAACATATATATAAAGGATCATAGTTTTAAAATCTATAAAAGTAAAAAATATACAGTCAGAAGATCTAAGTCTTATTCCATCTTTAATATAAAATTGTAAACATTTATTTACACAAAGCAAGTGTGTATAACAAAAGTCCGAGCACCCTTTTCTTGAGTCCTGGCTCCTGGAAGATGGGGATTTGCATGGAAGCAGTTGCCTCCTTCCCTGACTACCCAGAAACCAGATTCATAAATAAAGCCACGGGCAGCTCCCTGGGGGAACCCCAAGAATCACATTTTATTGCTATGACACTGCAGCAAGTGAGAAGAAGCCTGGCTGTCTGTCTACCCAGCCGCAGGACTAAGGCAGGGAGTGGGGATGAGACAGAGTGGGCAGCAGCCAGGAGAGGAACAGGACCTGAAGCCAGCCTGCAGGCCCTGCTATTTTTGGTAGAAAACCCACTGAAGTTGCCCTCTTCCCCTTCAGATTGGGGAACTCGCTCAGAGGGTGGAGTCTCCCCTGGCTTAATGATTCATTCCCTTCTTTGAGAGCTAAATTCAGCATCTGGGGAAGGATGGCAGGGTGGTTAAAGGGGAAATGGCCCAAACACCACCCCAGGTGGCAAATGGCTATTAGAGAAGAGGTTCCAAGGGTCTAAGTTCCCCCAGTGAAAAGGCACTGCTGGTGCAAAATAATTACCAATGTGTGCACAACCCTTCATCCCCTCAGAGTGACTCGGGCTGTTCAAGGGAATATTTTCCTTGGCCCAATTCTTTACATATGATCCTTGACTGATCTGCTTTTTGAGACTCCAGAGAAAGAAAAACAGGGCTGCAGTTTCTCTACAGACCCCTCTGCACATAAGCCGCTCTTCGGTGTCATTTTCTCTGTGACAACCTGTCTCACAGGGCCTCACCCTGGGCTCACCCTTTTGCTTTAATTATACAGAAGTGCTCTCGCCATTGTTACTTTCCACAAATAGCCCACCATGTAATACTCTATTTTCCAGAATTCTGGCTTAGTCAAGTCCATTAATTCATAGACCGTAAAAGAAAAACCCACTTGAATCTTTAGAAAGGATATGTTAGTGTTATAAAGCAATTCTTTTAAAAAGTGCAAGTCATCTGGTGTGGGAGTGGCAGATGTAGTAGCAATACCAAGCAGACTCCTTCCTCCGGGCACTTGCCTCCCTCCCTCCCTCCCCAACAGGATGGGCCTAGTTTGCCTGTTCCCAAAAACCTTTACTTTCTGGGGAGGAGCTATCCCTCCTCCCTATGAAGCTAGGGTTCCCTAAGGAATTTTAATGACTTTTCTTTCCCCCTCCAATCTGGTAAATCATTGCCTTAAAGAGGTTTTCCATTTTGGCCAGAGAGAGGGAAGAAGGGGAGGCAGAAAGAAAGGTCATGGGAAATGAAGACAGGGTAAAGAAAAGACATCTGTGCACAACTAAACAGCGATCATGGTCCTAATATATCAGATACAAGTTTTCAGAGAAACTCAAGGAGGTGGGAGTTACAGTGCATAAGGATATAGGAATCCCAACATGCAATTTTAACACAGACTCTGGATGCTCCGCCACTTGAGAGGATGGCCCAGGGTCCTGCCACCAACGGCCTGGTGAAGAAGGGATTCCTGGAAGGGCTGGGGGGCCTTGCAAATGCCAGCCAGGATGAACAACGTACTGGAGGGAGGAAGAATCCCACATCCGAATCCCAAGCTCAGCTATCTCGTGGCATCCTGATCCGTTTTGGCATGGGCAGTTATTGCCAGCACTTACAGAAATGACTTTCCAGCTACCCTTCCTCTGAAAGTTGACAAAGAAGAGGAATAAGAAGAAACTCTTACCAGGAAGGTAACCCTAGGTTTCCAATGCCACTTAATTAGTTTAAAGTATCACCTATCCTAATTGGCTTGAGAGTTTTGTAAAAAAAAAAAAAAAAAAAAAAGTTTAACCTTTTCTATGCTACACATTGCAAATAATTCTGCTATATAAAAAGTTCCAACAAAAACTTGTCCCCCAAATCGGGCAAATGGAGAAATCTTGGATTAAGTCAACATGATGGCACAGATTTTTTTTTTATAAGCCTGACATTATGGGGCTTCACTCTTGGTTTTTGGTCATTTGGATAGAAAGCCGCCTTCAGAACACTCTTCTCCTGAACCAGCACCAGGTAATGACACCAGCAGATGGGCCGAGGCCAGCCCAACTGACCACACGGTGGACCCGGGAGCCGCCTGCCTGCAGACCCGGCCCAGGCTGGGCCCTCAGACAGGGCTCTGGCTCGACCTGCCTAGCTCCCTGTGCCATGGGCTTTTGGTCCAGAGTAGTTGTTCTTTCTTGAATCTGAGAACAATAATGTAGGTTGTAGGAACACTAAAAACACCACAAACTCCCCTATCACTGAGAACCTAAAAGGTCATCCAAGTCATTGATCCACTCCTCTGAAGTCCTGTTTTTCAGCAAGGAGTCGATCAGGTCGGTGTCTCCGGCCATGCTGGACAGCCCGCTGCTGCCTGGCTGCCCGCTGTAGGCAAAGGGCAGCTCCTGGCCTGCAGTCCGCACGGAGTAACCCTGGGTGCAGTGCAGCCCCGCCCGGGTCCCCAGCTGTGGAGCTGGGCTCTGGCTGAAGGCCCCCAGCTCAGGCCCAGCCTGGCTCAGGCCCGGCAAGACCTGTTGTGGGGGTCCTGGGGGAGGGGGTGGGGCTGGGGCACTTGTCCTCTGCTGTGTGTTGACAGAGGGTGGTAGTAGGGACCCCGTGGCAGCTGCTGAACTCAGGGGCGCCAGGGGCCTGCTGGGCATTGCCTGGGAGAACTGCGGGCTGGACATCTTCAGGTGGGCCTGCTGCAGGTGGAAACTGGAGGCTGCAGAGAAGGGGCTCACGCTGTTGCCCCCTTGGCTCTGGCCACTCAGGTTTGGCATCCCCTGGTGTGGCCATGAGGGGTTCTGGCCACCCATGGCTGCCGAAACCCTGGGGACCTGTGCCTTGGCTAAACCAGCATTCAGGGCCCCCTTACTGTGCTGCTGGGAGAGACTAGAGCTCCCCAGAGAGTTCTGTCCATAGGCAGTTGAAACCGAGGTGTTCTGGCCCACGCTGGCCTGCCGAGGAATGTGGGCATGTCCATTGGTGGCCTGAGGGGGGGGCTGGGTGACCATCTGGGTGATGCCCGCAGCCATGCCATAGAGGCTGCTCTGGGAGGTGGTGAACTGAGCTACGCCCCGATCCTGCTGGCCCGAGTTTGAGGGGAGAGAGGAAACCACACTGTGTCCAGAACCCATTGGCATCAGATTCCCAGCCTGGGGGAATACTCGGGGACAGCTGGAGGCAGATGGACCCAAGTTATTCATGCCAGATACAGCCGCAGAGGATCCTGGAAGGCAGAGAAGATTCTGTTTTCCAATTTGGCTTTTCTTTTTAAATTTCCCTGTGCTAATATATAAATAAATAAACAAACAAACAAATAAATAATTCAGCATTTCTTGAACTACCACTGTGGTGGCACCTAACAGGTCCAAGCTACAGCCCCTGACCCCTGCTGCCTTACAGACATGAAAGGCAAGCCCAGAACACCAGATAGCTCATGGTCATTGGCACCTAGCAAAGAAAAAGCCATGGTGGGCAAGAGGGGTAAAAGGCCCCCAAAGGGTGGGAAGCCAGTGGGCTCATTCATTCACTTTTCCAATACCCACTGAAATTCTGTTGTGCTAGGCCCTATGCTGGACACTGGGGACTCAAAGATGGATCCAACCCAGGAAGGCTTCCTAGTGATTGGGTTTAGTAATTTGGCAGTTTGGAGAAAAAGAATGTGTGCAAAAGGTACAGAGCTATGCAAAGGTAATCTGTGTGGCTGCATGACTGGGGTGTGGTGATAGTGTCCAGTCGGTTAGAGAAAAAGCCGGATTTGAACATACTTTCAATGCCATGCTGAAGAACAGGGTTGTGAAGCTAGAGTAACTGGACTGAGGCTGGGGTTTCTATCCTACTGAGAAGAGGCTGTTAATATTACCTAGATGAGGGAACGCACAAACGGGAGTAATGCAGGGATGAAGAAGGAAGAATGTGTGAAGACACTTCATCAGATCCTGTTGGTTTAAACCTTAGAATGACAAGAAGGTCAAGGGAGGGAGGAATCTAGAATGAAAGAATGAGTTCACTAGATAGTTACTAAGTACCTACTCTGGGGCAGGTGCTGTGCTAGGGAGAAGGCAGGGAATGAGACAGAAAAGTCCCTGTCCTCAGGGAGTTTTTGTCTAGGGCCTGGCTTCAGCAATGGGTGCCTGGTGACAGCATCAACTGAGGTAGGTTTTTTGTGGGTAGGAGAGTAATTGTCCAGGGATTGTCAATAACTGAGTTGTTTCTCCACTAGCACCTAAAATAAAAATTGGGTTGAGGAAAAGAGGAGAGCTGAGATATCAACTTCACTCTCCTTAACTGCTCAGAACAATGTTGGATGGGACTGAAGGCAGGAACCAGGGCCCAGGCTCAGGCTCAGGCTCCTCCAAAGCCTGCAGCCTTCACCACCCACACTCCCGACTGGCAAACCCCAAAAACTCCACCTCGGCTTCTCAAGAACCTAGCCTTGTGGCTGCTTTCTCTGGGACACCTTGTAATGAAGGTAATCGATTTAAGAAAGAGATAGACAAAAAAAAAAAAAAAACAAAAAGAAAGAGATAGGCTTATAGGACCTTCTAAGAGCTAGGAAGGCAGCTCTTAGAAAGAACTCTATTCAAGCCTGCAGCAACAGCCCGAGCCACGTGGTCAAGTTCCCCTGGCACAGCTGAGAGGGAGCAGCTGAGACCTCAGCATCCTTCCTGCCCCTTTCCGGTCAACCATCCATTGCCGATGTGGCCACTTGTGAGCCAAAGCAAGCAGACAGGAAGAAAGAAAAGGAGCAAAGACCCACAAGTGTATTACGTCTCTCT
This sequence comes from Tolypeutes matacus, assembly GCA_026826555.1. Taxonomy (NCBI): domain Eukaryota; kingdom Metazoa; phylum Chordata; class Mammalia; order Cingulata; family Chlamyphoridae; genus Tolypeutes; species Tolypeutes matacus. Next base: position 1,630,173 of record JAKSZT010054325.1, on the reverse strand, counting down.
TTAGCTGGAAAATAGGGGAGGGTTACTTTTTAAAGTGACACATAACAGAAGCAGCAAGAACTTCCTTAAATCTTATAGAAACCGTTTTCTGCTGATAAGATGTCATCTAACTAGAAACTATAAACTATTTTGCTTTCAAAAGACTGTATAGTCAGGGACCCAGCAGAAGCATTTCTACTAGTCTGCCCTATAACCATCTTCTCTTGGTGCTGTAGGGAAAACAGAATGCCAGGCTCCTTGGACAGGCTGAAGACTATGAATAACTCCTTGCATAAAGTCAGGCAGATGGCAGGAACTTAGCACTGGACAGGGACTGACACCAAGCTGACATGGACCTGCTAATATACCTAGGGCCTGCTTCCTCTGTGCCCCTCTCAGATGCCCCCTTTACCTGTGAACTGTCCAACCTGCTGTGGATAGTTGTTTTGTGTTGGGTCTTGGTACTGGGGTGGCGGGCGGGTCAGATGGCGCTGAAACTGTTGCTTCTCCTAGAAAAAGCCAAGAGCAACAAAACAACAAAAAGCCACATAAAACAAGAACAAACAAAACAGAGTTGGTCAAGTTTATGACTCTCAGACAGGCTCCTGTGGAGAGAATGCTGACGATCTCATTTTGGGGTTTTCAATACATAGCATGAAACAGAAGCTCTAAGGAGCAATGACTAAAAAGAAGTGGGGTATATCAGTTTTTAAAACATGGAATGGGGTGGGCTGCAGATCAGGGAAATGCAAATCAAAGCCACAATGAGACACTACTTCACAACCACTAGGCTAGCTAGAATAAAAAAGACAGACGAAGTGCTGGCGAGGATGTGGAGAAATTTGAACTGATGGTGGGGACGTGAAATGGTACAGGCACTTTGGAAAACAGTTTGGTAGTCTCTCAAAAACAAACACAATTACCATATAACCCAGCAATTCCACTCATCTACACACCCACAAGAAATGAAAACATGGCAACACAAAAACTTGAACTTGAACATTCATAACAAAATTATTCGTAATAGCAAAAATGTGGACACAATCCCAAATGTCCATCAACTGATGAATATATGAACAAAATGTGGTAATAAAAATACAGTGGAATATTACTCAGCCATGTAAAGGAACGAAGTAGTGATATGTTTCAACATAGATGAATCTTAAAAACACTCAAATGAAATGTGTAGAATAGGCAAGGCTATAGCAAAAGAAGGTAGATTATAGTTGCCTAGGGTGGGGGAAGTTGGGAGAAATGAGGAAAGATTGCTGATGGTGTTTTTTTGGGGGGGTGGGGAGAGGTAAAGAAAATGTTCTAAAATTGTTTGTGGTGATAGTTGCACAACCCTGTCAATATACTAAAAACCAATAAAGTGTACTCTTTAAATGGGTGAATTTTATAGTACGTGAATTATATTCTAATATTCTAATAAAGCTGTTATTGAGGGAAAAAAAAAACCTAAACAATGGAGGGCAGAAAGGAGGCAGGGATGTGGGTTTTAAAGTCATCCTCAATCATCTCTACACTCTGGATAGCTCATGCTTCTCCCATATCTTAACAAGGTAATTTAAAATCCTGAGAACCTTAACTTCTAACCCTTAGTGTTTGCAAACCACTTGCAAACTTGGTGACCAAGTGGGCGAACTGTACAATTGGGAGCGGGCTGGTTTGTCCTGAATCTAAAACCTCAGGAACTTCTTTTTTTTTGCTTTACTTTCTTGCTTATCACAACTCTCCACATTTATTACAAAGCTGGATTCCACAGCAAACCAACTGGCAAGTCAGCTCAGTGGTTTAGAAGCTGCCAACAAGGAACATTCCTACACATAATTTTGTCCACATAGTCTGCCTTCATTAATCCCCACCAACTAAGTTACACAAAGCAGCTTTTGACACAGGCCACCACTGTGTGAAATGTCAGGCTCCTGGAAAGAGGTTTTTTAAAGGGCAAAGGACTCTAATAAGGGACATGCTAATCAGCACAGAGCCCCACGCAGAAGTGGAGCTCACAGACTCTGCAATGACCTAGGATGCAGACGAAGTTGGGTGGGTGGGTGGGGGGTGTGGCTCATTTTCTTCCGCCTTCCTTTTTACCTGTTCTGCCAGAAGGTGTTGTTGCCTTTGCAGGAACTGCTGTTGCTGCAAATGCTTTTGCTGCTGCTCCCTCTGTTTCTGTTGGTCCAAAAGCAGCTGATGCTGCTTCATGACAGCCGCCTGCTGCTGGCTGCTGAGGTAGGCCGTGCTGCTGTGGGTGCCGGCCACAGACACAGCAGGTGGCTGGGTCCCCACGGTGGCGGCCTGGGCTGCAGGAACGTTCGAAGGGTTCTGCTCCTGTTGACACAGGTAAAGGGGATCTGGAGTCAGGTGGGTCACAATGAAATCTACCCACTCTGATTGGACCAGCTGAGCTCTACTCAGTGGGACTGCCTGACAGGATTCCCTCGCTTCAACACAAGCCTCAGCTTCCCTGTTCCAAACAACAGCTGTCCTACAGGGCCAGGGCAGAGACTACAAGAGCTAGCAGCTGAAAATACAGGCACCCTAGCAACCATCAATCATTCCACACGTGTGGGTTTTGCTCCTGATGATTTTACATTAAGCACATTTAAGCTCTTATATTTGCATATGGCAGGTCCAATAAGTAAGTGCAGCTTAACCGCAATGACTTCTCAGAAAGTTCGAGTGCAGATGGGGTCCATGGAGGAAGGATACTCTGAGGAGGGGCTCTGGGTGATGGAGATGCTCCATTTCCAGAGTGTGAACCTTGGGTCCCTGGCTTCAGGACTATCCCTGAACCACCTGAAGTTGTACTGTTTGCCCATTTGTGTACAGCATTTTCTGGGAAGAGACTGCTTATGTCAAGAAACTTTTGCTCAAAAATACTGAGTCTCCATGAGAACGTCCACAGATATTATCGGTTAATACACAGACCAAAAGTGGGATTCACATCAAAGGCTACCACAATATTTTTACAACATCATTACTTAAATCTAAAAAGGAAAAATTTAACTCAAAACAGAAAAAAGCAAAAAGCAATTACTATTTAAATATGTTCAATATTTTTAGTTCCTTTCCATATCTTGTTTGTATATTTAATCTCTACAAGATTCTAATCTTAAAATAGACGTATTCTAACACTAATTTCTTCACCCTGATCATCAGAGGCTTAAGGGATATGAGAGCTTTTTAAGTTGTAAGTGCGCCTAAAATGACAATAGTTCTCACTGTGTCATGATGTTTTTTTTTTTTTTTTTTTTTTTTTTTTTAAGGAATCAGGGCTGGGGATTGAACCCAGGACCTTGTATGTGGTATGTCAGGACCCAACCACTTGAGCTACACTGGCTCCCACTATGCTATGTTAGGGTCGTTTTTTTTTTTTTTTTTTTAAGATTTTATTTATTTATTCATTTATCCCCCCCTTGCTGCTTGTGCTCGCTGGGTCAGCTAACCACGCCATGCAGGCGGGCTTGCCTTCACCAGGAGGCCCTGGGAACCGAACCCGGGGCCTCCCATATGGTAAACGGGAGCCCTACTGATTGAGCCACAGCCGCTTCCCTAGGGTCGTTTTTAATGGCTGTGAAACATTTTAATGGCTGAAATAAATGGAGTTACCAATATTTACACATACGTTCTACTGGCACATGCTGAAGCTGCTTCCAGTTTTCAGCTATTAGAAAGAGTCATGAACTGCATGTCTTGTTTAAAACTTTCTTATTTCGGATTATTTTGTTAGATGAAAATTGCAAGGGTACAATGTGCCAATACTTAGGAACATTTTCATGGCTTATGAAAAACATGTAATGCCAAATTACTTTAAAAGTACTGTACTCATTTACACAATATATGAGAGTGTCAATTTCCTCATGGTATTACTAGCACTGGGTTTTTTAATTTTAAAAAATTTGAAGTGTGCTACAAATACAAAAAGGTTTGTATACACAGTTATTCACTGCAGGCTTATTTACAGAAGGGAAAAACAGGAGGCATGATAAATAGCCATCAACAGGGAATGGCTACCCATGCTGTGGCACACCTACACAACTGTACACTACACAGCTTCTAAAAAAAGTGTCAACGGGCTCACATATGTAGGTGTGGGAGATTGTCCAGAGCACAGTGTGGAGGGAGAAAAGCAAGGTATGCTCCACTCTGTCTTTTGAGGAAGTCAGGGGAACACTGTTTGTTTACCATATAACCCTAGTCATGAGAAGGCTTCTAGGAAAGAGATGTATTTTTAAACATAGTTGAACATGAGTAGAAATGCAAATAATCATGAGTAACTAGTACTTAGACTGTTTTCTACCCTACGGAGCTAGATAATTCAGCTAGGCTTGGGCTGTAGAGTTTAGATGTGTTGAGAAACATGCCTGAAATGTTATACACTTACCAAAAATTAAGGAATTTGCATTTAGAGATCTGAAAGGTGTGTTTTTTTTTTTTTTTTTTTTTTTTTTAAAAACAACAACAACAAAAAAACCAAAGCCCTTAAGGAGTACATTAAATGTGATGTTTTTAGTTCAAAAAGTAACCACAAATGGCTTAAACTGTATGACATGAAAGAGACACTGGACTAAATGCAGGCTACTCCTCAACTGTCTATATAGTTAAAACCAAATTATACTAGGGAATTTTACCCTATTTTTGTGTATTAAGAAGCGACCCTGGTTTATGGATTAAAACTTCACTCCCAAGGGAGTTAAAGGCAGACAGCAGCTGCTCCCTCTCTCCCTTTGCTCCCACAACGATCTCAGACCCTTTCAATTTAGCTCCCAATGTATTCGTGGCAGAGTAACAGAGCAGGAAGTAGCTGATTTACCTGGCTGGGTGGAACCAGTGATCTGAAAGGCATATTTCCTGGCTTTGGTTTCATCAGGAACAAGGGGCTCTGTTCATTATTCAGATGAGACAGCTGCTGCGGGAGGTAAGCCATCATGGTTGTTTTACTCTGACCAGACCCAGGGCCTCCTTGCCCACAGTCTGCTTTGTAATGAGAAAGGGGCTTTGTATTGCCATAGTCCAGCACTGATCCCTGGTTATTTACCGAGTTCTGATTCAAGTTACTTGGCGGCTGATGACTCAACAGGCTCACGTGGCCAGGCTGGAGGTAGGGGCCTCCAGGCCGAGGGGAACTCTTGTTCACACTGGGCATCATGAGAAGTTTGGAGCTACTGAAGTCTGGCTGGTAGCCGGAAGGGCTGGCAGGCTTCTCCATGGGGTATGGGACATCTAAGGGGCTGTGGGAGGGCCCTGCCTGCTGCCACGTGGACATCTGGCTGGGGGTTGGTGCTGGGGCCGCCTGCGGCGGGTTCTGGAGCATCTGCTCGCGCTTCTGCTTGGCAGCGATCTGCTGAAGCTGGTGGGCAGAAGAGAGCTCTGAGCCCCCTCCGGTGCCCTGGCCGGGCAACACCACACCAGAGAGGGCCCTCTGTGCGTTCTGGGCCTGGGCTGATGCCGGCATCAGGTTTGGACTGGGATTTTCTGCTCCAGGCTGACCAGTTGTATGGAACATGGTCTGAGAGCCCCCCAGGCTGGGCGATGTTGTGCTCACAGGGACGGAAGAAGGCCCTATAAAGGTCTGTCCTGCAGACCCAGCTCTCACTTGTGGGGAACCTAACTGTTCTTGCTCAAAGGCTGCTGGAGAGAATTCTGTCTTAATATTAATGTCCTGTGCCAAGGGGGTTTGTGTGGCAGAACTCGAAGCCTCTGGGTCCTTCTTCTCTTCAAAGTCCTCATTAAACAGATCCTTCATATCTTCATCGGGCACTGACCTATTCAGCTCCTCAATGAGCTCCTTCCACTCCTGTTCATTAAGGTTTAGGTCAGGCATGAGGTTGTTTTGAGATATGGAGCCTCCAGCTCCAGCAATCATGCAGGGAAGGTCATCGACAGGTTCCTGCTTCAGTTCTTTATTCAAGCTCAGAGGAAAGGACTCACTGGGGTTACTACCTCCATTTAGGTGGAGGCTCGAGTCTGTCAGACTCTTTTTGGTGATAGAGTCCAGTCCCAGCGAGTGCTTTCCACTGGACGGGAGGGCATCTCCGCCAGAAGGCTTGTCAGGCTGACCCAGTGGGGAGGCTGGAGGCAGTCCATTGGAAGAGATGGTTACTCCCAAAGGGGCTTCCCGGCGTGTCTTCTTATGCCCAGAAAAGAGGTCTCCGTAACCATTCTGTTGATTGCCATTCTGAGGGGAGGCAGCACTATCAAGATTCCTCTTCACTGTATCATGGAGATGCTGAAAAACATGAAGAGAGTGACTTAGGGACCCAATACCAGGCATTGAACCCCCCTGCTCACGATATATACTTTAACCAGGGGTCTACAGCCTGCAGATTTTTGCTTGCCCAGTTTCCAGTCCCTCTCTTCTGAGGACACACCTCTGTTTTCCCTTGTAGCAGCACCTCTCCCCACTTCAAGTTCCCATGGGCCTCCCATGCCCCTTCTACCACTGGCAGGTGAAAACAGAGATGGTGAGCTCAGCGGTGGGAAGAAAATCCAGTTCAAGCCAGTGAGTCAGTCTCTGGACTTTTGTGATAATGCCTAGGCTAAGAAGGCAAGGCCCAAGAATGGAGCCAAGGAATAGAGTAAAAGAGCCTAAGGATACATATACATTCTTGAGGACATAATTTGAGTCCTGGATCTAACTGTGCCTGCGAACAGTAATATCCCTGGACTTTTCACTTATGTGAAACAATAAATTCCTTTTTGTGTTTAAGCTCATTTAAATTTGGATTTCTGGTGCTTATTTTTTAGTACAGGTTATTTCTCAAGTCTGGTTAGGTGCCTCCATTTTGTGGCACAGGCCAGTTTTCAATTTCTTCCCCATCTTTTTTAGGCCCTTACCTGGGTCTCCCTTTTCTCTCCTGGCAGGGCCAGCTTCTTCCAGGGCCATGCAAGCCTGTCTTTCAACTTCTGTCCTGTTCTTTCCCCCCCCTCCCCTCCTAAGCATCTTTCCACACCCTGTTTCTGCTCTGTGCCTGCTTCCAATAGCTAGCCTTCAAAACCCCACCCACTTCCTATCAGACCATTTGTTTAAATGCAATTGTGTCCAGTCTCATACCTCTGATTCTCTGCTTCCCCAGTTTTCTCCTCAGAGATCCATTCAACCAACCTTAGGAAGAGTCGACCCTGTGCAAGAGACAGGTGCTCTGGAGACTATAAAGACAAATAAGATCCTGCTCTTTGCAGGCTGACCATCTTCTAGGATACAGGACATACACAGACACTGCTACAAAGTAAGATGAATGCCTATTCAAATGCATGGGAATAAGTACCACGAGTGTTCAGGGGTGGGAGTTTTATTAAGAGAAAATAGCACTGGGAAGGGAAGGGGAGGATAGAAGGTGCTATTTCTCCAGTCGGGTTCGGCCATCACTGGCAGACCCCTCCACCAAAAGAGGAGGGGGCTGCTCTCCAAACAAGCAGTGCTCCTTTCCTATGTCAACTTTTTTTTTTTTAATTACATTTTTACCTTTCACTCCCCACCCTCAATTCATCCCTCCCTCCCTGTAACCCTAAGCATCTATAGTATGCTATTAAAGAATGTTACAAAAAACAACTTCTCATTATTATCTTTAAATAGAATGCAGAGGAGTCAGAGAGTGGCAGGAAGCACTTTGTGCTGCTGCCCCCATCCCCCAGCTCAGAAAAGGGCCCTATGGCCCTACCACCACCCACCAAGGAGCCTGAGTGCAGGAGTACGCCACCCCAGCCCCATGCTCTCAGCAGTAACTAACTGCTGGACACAAATGTGCAACAAACAAGGGAAGAAGGGCAATTTATTCAACTTCTAAGTCTCAAGTCTTTAAGTCCCACCTCAACCTCCCATTCATTTTAAAAAAATGAACATGGGAAACAGGCGCTCAACCAAATGAGCTATACCCGCTCCCCCTCTCCCAATTCATTTTCTACCCCACTTCACTTCAAGATGTCCTTATTTCTTAACTGTTAATAAAGCCAACTGCACGGTGCTCTATAAATCCTGGCTGAGGCACTATTTCTTTAAATCCATACCTGGGTACTTAAAATAGTCTCAGAAAAACTTAGGAATGCCAGAAATAAGCTATACACGATTCTAGAACCTAGGAACAACACCCATACACATATACAAGAGAAGAACTTGCTTTCAAGTTGGGCCTTCTGCTTCCTACTGCCACCTAGGGGCAAGAGGGGAAAAGAAACCAAGCTCCTAAAAGGGACCCTTTATAAAATCCACTGACCGAAGTTTCTTTTGGCGAAAGGTAAAGTTGTACCCATTTAATCGGTTAGTAGGAAATAAAAGCCTAATCTTTCTTGAACTTTTATTATTTCTACTGTTTTCTTTGTGGAAAGTTATTTGCTTAACAGTGTCTGGACTGGGCTGCCTGTAAACCTGGGGGCTGAGTTTTTTCATTTTCCTAAAGGGGAAGATGGAAATGTAAGAGGTCAAGGCACTTGATGAGTCAGCTGGTTGTCCCAGATTAGAAACAGAATCCTTCTTTGCCCTAACAATTATAAAAGCTACCACTCCCTCTTTCAATATCCACATGCAAACAGCTGCAGACAAGTTCCAAAGTAACAACTCAATTTTGCAATACTAATTGCTTTGAGCCAAAGGAAATACTGGGCCATTTTCTCAACTGCTCAAAGTTTAACTGGAATGTTGTAGGCAGGGGTGTGGGAGGCGGAATGTGGTGGTCCTGGAAGATTTTGAAGCCTTGGGCATTTGTAGGAGTGTCTAATATGAGAAGGGCACTGTAGGGGAAGGCAAGGATGAGTAAGCCTTGCAGCCTAATCCCCTGGAATTTACAACAGAGATGGGAAAACAGCCTGAAGAGATTCAAAATTATATAAGAACAAACACTGTGGGTGGCTATAAAGCAGTAAGAGACTGGCTGCCATACATAAATACATAATCCTGCTCTTAATATATCGGTTACTTCTGGATGCTCAGCCCAGAAGCTCCAGTTTAACTACTGAATGGTCTCATTGGTGCACAGGGTTCCAGGAGAACAGGCTATCCAGTACTGGGAGAGAAAACCATCTAATGCTCATTTCCTCTGCAGGTAAGGTTTTGCTAAAGAATATGGTGAGCCCGATGCTAAATCCTCACCGAGTCACAGTCTCCTACCAGCTTTACCCTGCCGTACGGATTCTCACCCTAGCTTTTGCCTGCTCCTGCATTGTCTACAGATGTCATCTGCCATCTTGTGCTCTGGGATATCAATGCTGCTCCGAATCAGGATGGAGTTGGCCATACCTTGTGGACACCAAATCGGCACCCAGTCTCTCCCCTTGACACACTAGCCATACAGGACAGTTCCACCCGCAGCTGCCACCACCTCCCTCCCTCTTCAACCACCACTGCTGAAAGTCCAGTGGGCTTCGTGGTCAAATTCCCTGTGATGACAGCACCTAGATACTCTTCTACTCTCAGCAGATGGGGCTGCTAAAGATAGGGGTGGCTCTCCCTGATCAGTGCTCCTTACAAGTCCCCTGGCAACAACCACCGGAGCCAAGGCTTCCTTCCCCTCCTCACTGGGAAGTGACTCTTCCTCCTCCTCCCATCCTCCTATCAGCACCTTGGTCCACTGCAATATGCTTCTGTCCTCACAACTCTGGAAGTGACTGGAAGTGGGGAGTAAAAGAAAAAGAGGAGGAGTTAAGGATGACTGCTTTCTCCAAGGTCACCAATGACTTTCCTGTTGTAAAATAAAATCCACATTTTCGGTTGCTACATTTCTCGCTCTTTCTGTAGCATCTGGTACTTAATAATTCCCTCCATCTGTTAAAGTTCTCTTTCCTCACATTCCTTTGCCATATTCTCGTGTCTTCTTCTGAGGTCTCCCCTTCTCCCGCCCTCTAACTGAACATTGGAGTCTTCTTTTCACTCTACACTCTCCCTGAGTGACCTCATTTATTCCCATGTCTTCAAATTCCTATGACTGAATATCACACTCAGAATAAACCCTTCTCCCCAGTGACCACATGCTGACCCATCCAGCCCATGCCCACTTCTTCAATCTCCTTTCACAGCCCTCCCTATTTTGCACCATGCTTAAGTCACACTGCTCATTACAGTTCCTCAAATGTGCCTGCTCATTCCTACCCTGGAGCCTTTGCACTTTGCCTAAAACTTCTTCCGTCAGATCTTCCCAAGGCTGGTTCACCTCATAACTCAGGTCTCTCCGCCCTTCAAAGGCATTCCCTGATGATCTATTCTAAAGTAGCTCCCTCCCCACAGTCTCTCTCTATCCTATTTCCTAAAGTACCCCCTCCCCACAGTCTCTCTCTATCCTATTTCCTTGTTAATTCCTCCACTGGAGGCACTCATTTGAATGGGCTTAGCTCCACCATTAGAATGAAGAGTAGAGATGTCCCTGTACAAGAACAGTGCCTAGCACTCAATAAAACTACCTACTGTATGCCTCCACTTGTACTACCAAAGATACCTCAAACTCAATCTGTCCAAAACCAAAGCAAGCTTTGCCTCAGAATTGTTTTCCTTCTCTCTGTTCCTATCTCAGTGAATGTGACTACTACCCACCCAGTCATAATCACCCTGCCCTTGCCTCTTTACTCCCTGCCTCCTTAACGTTCCTTGAATCCACCCATTCTCCCTATTCACTAACACCGGTTTCTATCATTTGAATTATTTTAAGTCTCACCTTGTTGCAACTCTCCCCCACCCCAATCTAAATTCCATATCACTGCCACAGTGAGCCTTCCACAGGGCAAATGTGATCATGTCACTCTTTTCCTTAAAGCCATCGAATGGCTCCCACTGCCCTCTTTATAATCCTGAACTTGGCCTCCACGGTCCTTCTCACTGGGCACTAGTTTAACATTCCGACCATATCTGGAAGCATGCCCCTGCTACATTCCAGTGGCAAGGCTGATTGCCACTCCTCCAAAGTGTGACTTGAAACAAAATCATAACTGTTTTAGGTGTGAATGATTAAATATTGGTAATTTCAACCTAATACCATGCTTGCTTTCCCTCTACCCGTAAGCTCCCCTGGCATCCTGGATGTCCACTCAGAGGACCCTCAAGAACACTGATTGTTGTTAGGAAAGATCGTAATGCCCAGGAATTTACAACAGAGATGGGAAAACAGCCTGAAGAGATTCAAAGGTATATAAGAACAAACACTGTGGGCTTCTTTAGGCAAAGTAGATCCATTTTCATACAACATTAGAGATTTCAATTATTTGAGGAAAAATCTGGGAAATCCATGTCAAGCAGCAATCAGAAGTCTTGGGAAGGAATGCCTGTGATGGCTGAGGGTCTACTGCCAACCACCCACACAGCCCTGCATGAAAACTGCCCAAATTAATCCCAGCGTCCAGGTGTAAAGCTACAATAGTGTTTGCAAATGGCATACACGCAGCTGAGCGGAGTGAATCAGAGCTTCAAACTGTGAGAAAAGGAGCACCCTCCCCCAGCCAAGCACAAACAGCCTCACCAAGATGTCATGGCCAGAAAAACTGGCTGTGCTGTGATGAAACCCCACAGACCATAGACACAATTCCTTTAAAATATTATAGAAAAAGAAAATATGTCACAGAACTCTATAGCTTATAACTAAAAATTTTCACTTGGAAGATTATTTGTCTTAATGATTTGGAATAGTCACTGACTTAAAATGCAAACAACCCAGGACATACATACAGAGAAATGGATTTTCCAGAAAACTTTACAGTTTAGTGCCTAGACATTTTTACCCTCACCTTATTAAAAAAAAAAAAAACAAAAAACAAAAAACAATCACCTGTTTATTTTGAAATAATTATAGATTCAAGTGAAATTGCAAAGATAAGTACAGGGAGGTTCTGGACACCCTTTACCCAGCTTCCCCAATGGCCATATTTTGCATAGAGTACAATATCAAAACCAGGAATTTGACATGGGTACAATGAGTGTATATAGTTCTGTCATTTTTATCATATGGCCATCACCTTTTTTGATAGAAAGCTTTATAAAATATTTAAGAAAGGCTCTTTAAATATTTAACACAATGTACTCTCTTCTCCACACTTCAGGGTTAACATTATAACCCAGATAGTTCAAATTCACTTATACTGAGAAATGAAACTGTTTAAATAGATTGATTCTTGTATTTGGCAGACAGTCACTATATTCTCTTCATTATAGAAAAACCTATATGAGAATCCAAATGAGGCTCAAAAGGTGGCTTGGTGTACATGAAAACAGCAGGCTTTCACTAAGTCACTGTGTGACCACACTTAAGGCACATCCTTTAGGATCTGCTTTCTTGACCTTTAAATGAAGATGCTGGGTTAGACGATTTAAGGCTCTGACTACCAACTTGAAAAGCCCATAATACTATACTTCTAATATCAATTATTAGCCTGTACAAGGAGATGCCCCCAGACAGTACTTTGTGCAGTACTCATGCACCATATCCTACTTTGTGCCAAGCACTGGCCCCTACAGACTGTGTATAAAATAATGGTGAATAGAGTAAAATTCATAATTTAAATATTCACTAGGCTTTTACCATATTCTAGGCAGGGCACTAGGCACAGAGGATAAAAATAAAGAATAGCATACAGCTATTCCACCCCCTGGGATGTTATGGAGAAGCTATGGAGGCAGGCCCAGATCATTCTGGGAGAAAAAAGAAGGGAAGGGAGTGTGGGAATGGTAGGGAAGAGCTTCTGGAGAAGGAGACACCTAAGCCAGGAGAAGGTGGGAAAGGTATTCCAGGCTGAGAGGCAGGGATGCACAAATCAGCACTGAGTGGGAGTAGACAAAGGGAGGCAAGGAGAAAAGAATTTAAGTAGCTAAGTGTTGCTGCAGTGTAAAGGGCACAGCAGGGAGTGTTGAAAGATGAGGTTGAAGAGAGAGGCTGTGAATAGATCATGGTGGTCCCAAAATATTACTAATGGAAAATTTAAAAATATGCAACACTAGAGAAAACAGTGTAATGAAACTCCAGTACACCCATCACCCAACTTAAACTACTATCAGGATTTGGCCAGTTTTGATTCATTTCTACCTCCCTATTCTCCCCAAACTGTATTATTAAACAAAACAAAAAATACCCAGGTAACATATCATTTCATCCACAAATACTTTAGTATGTATCACGAAGTAAGAAAACTCTTAAAAATATGTTATTTTAATAGGCGCCATTAGATGGACCATAGCAGAGGAAGTCAGCTTTTTCATTTTTTATAAGATCTCTACAATGCCTGTGTGAAGAATGAATTTCAGGAGGAGAGACTAGAGCCGGAGTGACCAAGTAGAAAACGGTTGAGCTAGTCCATGAAAGATATGAGGACCTGACCATGGGTGTAGGAAGGAAGAGATGATTTCAGAGTTATGGTGGAAGTAAATTCAGCAGGAACTGGAAACTGATTTTACATTGGGGGTGAGGAAAAAGAAGTTTCTATCTGAAGTTTGGGTGCATTGGATTGAAAATACAGGAGAAGCAGGTTGGTTAGATGTTTTTTTTTGGGGGGGAGAGGGATGAGTTTAGTTTTAGGCATGAAAAGTGTGAGATGGCTGTGACATCCAGAAAATGCCCAAGAGGCAGTGAAAAATACTGTGTATGAGATCTGTGGAAAGGGAGTCATCAGCAGGGCATGCACCTGAAATCATGAGTGAACCCAACTACTCAGGAAGAGTGTGAGAAGCCAGCCAAAGTGCAGGTGGAGAATGGCCTACATCAAAGACAGAGGGACGGGGAAGAAAAAGGAGGCACATGGAGACACAGAGTGCAAAGGAGTAGAGTTTTAAGAGTGATAGATTAAATGCATCAGAAAGGTCTAGAATGATGAAACTGAACATATCTATTGATCTGGCAATTAAAGAGTCATTAATGTTACCCAGAGCTGTTTCAGAAGAATGACTGGTGGTAAGTCATGCCCTACAAACAATGGTAAAGGGAATTCTTCATATTGAAAGGAAAGGACACTAGACAGTGGGTCAAAGCAGCATAAAGAAATAAAGACCTCCTGTAAAGGTAACCATGTGGGTAATTATAAATGCCAGTACTGTTATATTTTTTGGTACATAACTCCACTTCTTACAGGTGCTAAAATGCAAATACATAAAAAGTGATGATAAAATCTATGGTTTTGGACATGTAATACACAAAGATATAGTTTGTAACAAATACAAAAAAAAAGTGGGGGGGCAGAGGGGTACAGTGTATGTGCGTGCTACTGAAGTCAAGTTGCTATCAAATATGACTCATATATTTAGGATGCTAAATTTTAACCCCATGGTAACCACAAAGAAAATACATGAAAAAATATATCGAGAAAGAATAGAAGCACTTAATATGGTACAATACAAAAAATCAAATAAATATGAAAGTAGGCATTAACAGAAGAACTGAGGGACAAAAAAAGTACAAGATGTACAAACACTAAATAGGAAAATGGCAGAAGAAAGTCTTGCTTTATCATATAAATGTAAATGGATTTAACTCTGCAGTCAGAAGGCAGAGATTGGGAAGTGGCTGTGGCTCAATCGGTGGGGCTCCCGTTTGCCATGTGGGAGGCCCCGGGTTCGGTTCCCAGGGCCTCCTGGGGGGGGCAGGCCCGTCCGCATGGCGTGGTTGGCTGACCCAGCGAGCACGAGCAGCAAGGGGGGGATAAATGAATAAATAAACAAAAACAAAATCTTAAAAAAAAAAGAAGGCAGAGATTGGCAGAATGACCCAACTTTTTATAAGGGACTTACCTTAAATTCAAAGACTTCAGTAGGTTAAATGTGAAAGGATGGAAAAAAATATACCATTCAAGTAAGTAACCCAAGAGACCTGGGGTACCTATATTAATATCGGATAAAACAGACTCTTAAGTCAAAAACAGAAACTGTTATGAGGGGCAAAGATGGTCATTATATATACTGATAAAGGGGTCAATTCAACAAGACAACATAACAATTATAAAAACATATGCACCTAATAGCAGAGCATCAAAATATATGAAGCAAATATTGACAGCTATGAAGGGAGAAATAGATGACACTATATTAGTAGCAAACTTCAATAATTGAACATCTAGACAGAAGATCAATAAGAAAATACAAGACTTGAACATTCTAAACCAATTAGACCTAACAGGTAGAGAATAACACAGCAACAGAATACACATTCATCCCTAGTGCAAAGGGATCATTCGCCAAGATGGACCATATCTTATATCACAAAACAAGTCTCAATAAATTAAAAAATACTGAAGTCATACAACGTATCTCCTCTGACCACAATGGAACTCAATAACAGAGGAAGAAATAAAGATAGACAAATATGTGGAAATTAAGCAATTAATCACTCATTAAACAACCAATTAGGTTAAAGAGGAAATCACAAGAGAAATTAGGAAATATCTTGAGGGGAATAAAAAAGAAAACATAGCATACCAAAATGTATGGGATGGGGGGCGGATGTGGCTCAACTGGTTGGGCGTCCGTCTACCATATGGAGGGACCTGGGTTCGATCCCCGGGACCTCCCGGTAAAATAAAAAAAAAAAAAAAAAAAAAAAAAAAAAAAAAAAAAAAAAAAATGTATGGGATGCAGCAGAGGCAGTGCTTACATTAAAAAAGAAGAAAGGGGGGAGTGGATGTAGTAGCTCAGTTGTTGAGTGCCTGCTTCCCATGTATGAGGTCCTTGGTTCAATCGCTGATACCTCCTAAAAAAAAAAAAAGAAGAAAAAAAAAAAATGTATGGGATGCAGCAGAGGCAGTGCTTACATTAAAAAAGAAGAAAGGGGGGAGTGGATGTGGATGTAGTAGCTCAGTTGTTGAGTGCCTGCTTCCCATGTATGAGGTCCTTGGTTCAATCGCTGATACCTCCTAAAAAAAAAAAAAAAAAAAAAAAAAAAAAAAAAAAAAAAAGAGATGTCAAATCAGAGGCCTAACCTCAAAACTGAAGTAACTAGAAAAAGAAAAGCAAACTAAACCCAAAGTGAGAAGGAAGGAAATTAACTTTAGAGGAGAGATAAATGAAATAGAAAATTAAAAATTGAGTAATCAACAAAACCAAAAGCTGGTTCTTTGAAAAGATTATTAAAATTAACAAACTTTTAGCTAGACTGAGAAGAAAAAAAAGAGAGAAGATAAAAATAACTAAAATCAGAAATGAAAAAGGGACATTACTACTAACCCCACAGAAACGAAACGGACTATAAAAGGATACTATGAACAACCGTATGTCAACATATTAAATAACCCAGATAAAATGGACAAGTTCCTAGAGAAATACAAACTACCTACACTGACTAAAGAAGTAATAGATCTCAACAAATCAGTAACTAGTAAATGGATGAAATCAGTAATCAAAAACCTCCCAACAAGGAAAAGCCCAGGACCAGATGAGTTTGCTGATGAATTTTATAAAATATTTCAAGAATTAACATCAATCTTGCTCAAACTTCCAAAAAGCTCAAGAGGAGGGAACAATCCCTAATTCATTCTACGAGGCTAACATCACTCTCATATCAAAGCCAGATAAAGATACCACAAGAAAACTAAGACCAATGTCTCTTATGAATATATATGTAAAAATCCTCAACAACGTATTAGCAAACTGAATCCAACAGCACAGGAAAAGAATTATACACGATGATCAAGTGGAATTTACCCTATGAATGCAAAGGTGGTCCAACACAAGCAAATCAATTAATGTAATATACTACATTAACAGAATAAGGAAAATAACGATCTGATCATCTCAACTGATGAAGAAAGGCATTTGATAAAATTCAGCACCCCTTCTTGGTAAAAAAAACACTGCAAAAACTAGGAACAGAAAGGAACTTCAACATGGCAAAGGACATATGTGAAAGTCCCACAGGGGAGTGGATGTAGCTCAAACAGTTGAGTGGCTGCTTCCTACATGGGAGGTTCCGGGTTCAGTTCCCGGTGCCTCCTAAAACAACAACAACAACAACAACAACAACAACACAACAAACACCAATAAGCAAACAAATGAAAAAAACAAACTCAGGGGAACCGATATGGTTCAGTGGTTGAGTGCCAGCTCCCTAATGAGAGCTGTTTTTTTCATTTGTTTGTCTGTTTTTGTTTTTAGGAGACACCAGGGATTGAACCCAGGACCTCATACATGGGAAGGAGGTGCTCAACCACTTGCGCTACATCCACTCCCCTGGTCAAATGATTTTTTAAAAAATAAATATTATTTTAATCATTACTTTTTTTTTTTTAAAGATTTGTTTTATTTTTATTATTTATTTCTCCCCACCCCCTCGTTGTTTGCACTTGCTGTGTCTGTTCGTCTTCCTTGTTTCTTTAGGAGCCACCAGGAACCAAACCCAGGACCTCCAATGTGGGAGGGAGGCACCTAATCGCTTGAGCCACCTCCATTCCCTACTTTGTTGTGTCTCTCATTGTGTTTTTCTTCTTGTGTTTCTTGTTGTGTCATCTTGTTGCGTCAGTTTGCCGTACCTATCGGTCACACCAGCTCGCTGTCTTCTTTAGAAGGCCCCGGGAACTGAACCAGGGACCTCCCATGTGGGATGCAGCCACTCAACCGCTTGAGCCACATCCATTTCCCCCAGTGGATTTCTGACAAGAGGGCAAAGACCACTCAATTGAGAAAAAACAGTCTCTTCAACAAATGGTGCTGGGAAAACTGGATCTCTATATGCAAAAGTTTGAAGGTAGATCCCTACCTCACATGATATTAAAAAAAAAAAAAATCATCAATTCAAAATGGATCAAAGACCTAAATAGAAGAACCAGAACTATAAAACTCCTAGAGGAAAAGGTAAGGAACCATCTTTAGGATCTTCTGTTAGGCAATGGTTTCTTAAGACTTTCTACCCAAAGCACAAGCAACAAAAGGAAAAAATGGGACATCAGAATTAAAAACTTTTGTGCAAAGGACTTTATCATGAAAGTAAAACAATAACTTACACAAGAGAGAAAGTATTTGGAACCACTATTTGATAAAGATTTAATATCGAGAATATATAAAGAAATGTTACAACTCAACAACAAAGAGATAACTCAAATTTAAAAAGTGGGCGGAAGACTTGAATAGACATTTCTTCAAAGATGAAACACAAATGGTCAAAATGCACATGAAAAGATGCTCAACAATATTAGTCATTAGTGAAATGCAAATCAAAACTAAAATGAGATACCATTTCACACTCAATACCATAGCTACTATTTTAAAAAATGGAAAATTACAAGTGTTGGAGAGGCTGTGGAGAAATAGGAACACTCATACATTGTTGGTAGGAATGCAAAGTAGTGCAGCTGCTGTGGAAGATGGTTTGGCAGTTCCTTGGAAAGTTAAGTACAGAATTATCATATGACCTGGCAATTCCACTTCCAAGTATATACCAAAAATAATTACAAGTAGGGACTCATATTTTTACACTAATGTTCTCGGTATCATTATTCACAATTGCCAAAAGACAGAAGCAACCCAAGTACCCTATAACAGATGAATGAATAAACAAAATGTGGTATATACACACAATGGAATATTATTCAGCTGTAAAAAGAAATGAAGTTCTGATACATTTGAAAATATGGCTGAATCCTGAAGACATGTTAAGTGAAAGAAGCCAGACACGAAAGGATAAATATTGTATGATCTCACTGAGATCCAAATAATCCAAATAATCAAACTCAGAGAGTCAGAATCTAGAATATAAGTTACCAGGGGACAGGAATAGGGAGTTGACGCTTAAATTACATAGTTTCTAGTTGGGATGGTGGAAAAGCTTTGGTAATGGATGGTGGTGATGGTAGCATAACATCGTGACCCCGATTAACAGCAATGAATTATATATTTGAATGTGGTCAAAAAGGGATATTTTAGGTTGTGTATATGTCACTAGAATGAAAATTTTAAAAAACAAACATAGAACTGTAGAACACAGTGAACCCTATTGTAAGTAATGGACTAGTTAAAAGTACAATTATAAAAATGTTCTTTCATGAATTGTAACAGATGTACCACACTAAAGTAAGGTGTTACTAATAACAGGGTGGCATATTGGAACTGTATTTTCTACATGGTTTTTATGTAAACCAACAACTTCTCTAATTTTTAAAAAAACAAATCAATTTTATTGATACATATTAAGAAAGCATAAATCCATCCAAAGTATACTATCAATGGTATTTGGTATAATCACATAGTTGTACATTCATCACTTCAATCACTTTTAGAGCATTTTCATTATTCCAATAATAATATTAAAATAAAAAACCAAACAAAACTCATGACCTACAAATCTCTCTATGCTTCCCCTGCTGCATATAGCTACTATTCTGTTTCCTTCTCTCTAGTTTATTTGTATTTTACATGAGGTTTCACTGTTATACAGTCCCAATGTTACATCTTTTAGCTTTCCTTCTAGTAATATACCTGTCCTTAGACTTTCCCTTTCAAACACCGTCATAGTCATATAATAGCTCTGGTAGTCACAAACACCATGATGTGCTCTCACCATTCCCATTCATTTCCAAAGATTTACAACCTTTTAACCAATGTTGCACAGATTAACCATCAGCTTTCCATTCTCTACCCTCACTCTATTTTCTGGTGACCTATATTCAAATTATTAATTCCATGAGTTTACACAATATATTTAGTTCATAGTAATGCAATCATACAGTATTTGTCCTTTTGTGTCTTCCTTGCTTCACTCAACATAATGTCCTCCAGGTTCATCCATGTTGTCATAGGCTTCACAACTTCATTTCTTCTTACTGTTGCATAATATTCCATCATGCGACTGCACCACAATTTATTTATCCATTCCTCACTTGATGGACACTTGGGCTGTTTCTAACTTTTGCCAATCGTGAATAATGATGCTATGAACGTCAGTGTGCAGATGTCTATATTATGTCACCACTCTCAGTTCTTCTGGGTATATACCTAGTAATGGTATTGTTGGGTAATATTGCAAGTCCATATTCAACTTCCTCTGGAACTGCCAAACAGTCCTCCACAGTGGCTGTACCATTCTACATTCCCAACAATAGTGAATAAGCATTCCTATCTCTCCATATTCTCTCCAATATTTAGTTTTCTGACTTTTTAATAGTGGCCAGCCTAATAGGTGTGAAATGACATATCTCATTGTAGTTTTGATTTGCATTTCCCTAGTCGCTAGTGATGTTGAACATTTTTTGATGTGTTTCTTCACCATTTGTATTTCTTCTTTGGACAAATGTCTTTACAAGATTTTTGCCCATTTTTTTCTTTTGTTTTTTATTCTTTTCTTTTTTGCCCATTTTTTAATTAGGTAGTTTGTCTTTTTATTGTTCAACTGTATGATCTCTTTATATATCATAGATACTAAACTCTTATCCAATATGTGATTGCCAAATATTTTCTTTCAATGAGGTGGCTGCCTTTTCACCCGTTTTTTTTGTTTTATTTTTTAACAAAGTCCTTTAAGGTGCAAAAGTGTTTAATTTTGAGGAGGTCCCATTTATCTACTTTGTTTTTGTTCATGCTTTGTGTATAAGATTTAAGAAACTACTGCCTTGGGAAGCGGCTGTGGCTCAATCAGTAGGGCTCCCGTTTACCATATGGGAGGCCCCGGGTTCGATTCCGGGGCCTCCTGGTGAAGGCATGCCCGCCCGCACGGCGTGGTTAGCTGACCCAGAGAGCGCAAGCAGCAAGGGGGGGATAAATGAATAAATAAATAAAAAATCTTAAAAAAAAAAAAAAAAAAGAAACTACTGCCTACCACAAGATCTTGAAGATGTTTTCCTACATTTTCTTCTAGGAGTTTTATGGTTGTTGCTTTTATATTTAGGCCTTGATCCATTTTGAGTTAACTTTTGTATAAGGTGTGAGATAAGGGTCCTCTTTCTTCTTTTGCATATGGCTATCTAGTTCTCCCAGCACCATTTGTTGTTCTGGCCCCGCTGGGTAGGCTTAACAGCCTTGTCAAAAATCTTTTGACTGTAGATATGAGGGTCTATTTCTGAGTTCTCGATTGGGTTCCATTTATCAATCTGTCTATCTTCATGCAAGTACCATGCTGTTTTTACCACTATAGCTAAGCAATATGCTTTAAAGTCAGGGAACCCTGTATTTTTTGCATGTTTTTCGCACAAACCCACAGCTTCTCTAATAAAAGAAAAAACAGGGCAACAAAAATTAAAGCCAAGTCAAGGCAATATAAATGGTAAGGGAAGGAAGATGGCGGACTAGTAAGACACGGGAATCTCTTCTCCAGAAAAATAGCTAGAGGACAAGCTGAAACAGCCCCGAAAAAGACCTTCTAGGGTTTAGGACAGCAGGTGAAGGCTGCACACCACCCAGAGGAGAGAGGGACAGAAGAGGGAAATTGCGACTACAGAACTGTGAGTTGCAAGTAGTAGCTTCTGCTGCTGCCGGCACCCTCCCCCACACTCTTCAGAATTCTGGGGCCCCTGGGCCTGCCACCACAGAAAAAGAGGGCTTCAGGGATCTTCCACTCCCGGAAAGGGGAGAGAGAGGGACACAGCCTTAGGATGACTCAGGTTCTGACCTGAAATTTGGGCTACAGAGCACCACGGACCCTTCCACACGGCGGTTTGCCCTGGGAGCCTAGAAAGGACTAGAGAAATCCGACCCTCCCAACCTCCCTCTCTTCTAGCCTGGACTAATTGTTGAGGACTCCACCAGAGAGGGGAGAGAGAGCCTGGGGCTGACCCTGCTTTGGACTCCCAGGTTTGGTCTGCCCTGTCCCGAGAGCCCTTCCAGGCTGGGTGGGGCTGCGCCATTGTTTGCCTTGGAGCCTGCAAGGGGCTAAAGATATACAAACCTCCCAATCTCCTCCTCTACTAACAGGGACTGATTGTTGAGGACTCAGAAGGCAGTGGAAATATTTCCTAGCTGGGAAAAGGGGGGCGCTACGAGAGAAGTCCGGAGAACTGTCTCAGAAAGTTTGAATCACAGGGCTCCTAGCCCCCAGACAGGAAGCTCTATCACATTGATCTGGTCTGTGTCACAACAAATACTCTCTGACCAGGCATTGAATTGAGAGCTGCCAACAAGCGCCATCTCCTGGCACACCAAAGAAGTGCACAAAAGAAAATTAATAAGTAAGAGAGGCTTTTCCTGGCCTCTATAGCCTCCCTGCCCAAGGCCCTAAGAAACAACTCTACAAACAATTACTGAGTCCAGTGCCCAGTTTTGAGCAACCAGCAGAACAATCCTAACAATCAAGGTTGAGCCAAAAATCAAAGAGCTGTGGTAACTCACAGCCTCCTGCCACTAAAACCCCATAAAAGAGAAAGATACAGAGCATCTAAGTAAAATACTTAGATGCCTAAGCATCAGCAAAAAATTACGGGCCATACTAAGAAAATAGAAGACATGGCCCAAGAAAAGGAACACAGCAAAGTCCCAGAGGAGATGTAGAATTTGAGAGAACTAAGCAGTGAGATGAGCACACATTTCAAAATCAAAGTAATGGGATGAAAGACAATATAGTTAAAGAGATAAATGACATCAAGAAGACATTGAGCGAACGCAAAGAAAAATCTGAAATCCTGAAAAGTAATGGAGTTCATGGGAATGAAAGACACAATAGGTTAAGTCAAAAACACATTTGAGGCATACAACAGCAGACTCAAAATGATAGAAGAAAGAATAAGTGATACTGAAGACAGAGCACCTAAAATTGAAGAGAGAAAAGAACAGAGAGAAAAGAATGGAAAAAATTGAGCAGGGGCTCAGAGAGTTGAATGACAACACAAAACAAAGCTACTTGAACTAATAAATGAGTTCAGCAAAGTGGCAGGATATAAGATCAACACGCAAAAATCAGTAATGTTTTTGTACCCTAGTACTGAGCAATCTGAGGAGGAAATCAGGAAGAAAATTCCATTTTCAATAGCAACGGAAAGACTCAAATACCTAGGAGTTAATTTAACCAAGGAAGTACAGGACCTATATGCAGAAAACTACAAAACAATGCTAAAGTAAATTAAAAAAGACCTAAACAAATGGAAAGACATTCTGTGTTCATGGATTGGAAGGATACATATTGTGAAGATGTCAATCTTGCCCAAACTCATTTATAGATTCAATGCAATACCAATCAAAATCCCAACAGCTTACTT
>JAKSZT010054325.1:1485074-1606727 GCA_026826555.1 Tolypeutes matacus | reverse complement strand
CCACTATGGAGGACTGTTTGGCAGTTCCTAAAGAAGTTGAATATAGAGTTGCCACGTGACCGTGCAATACCACTACTGGGTATATACCCAGAAGAACTGAGAGCAGTGACACGAACAGACATCTGCACACCGATGTTCATAGCCACATTATTCACCATTGCCAAAAGTTGGAAACAACCCTGGTGTCCATCAACAGATGAATGGATAAACAAACTGCGGTCTATTCACACGATGGAATATTATGCAGCTGTAAGAAGAAATGAAGTCATAAAGTATATGGCGGGGGACGGATGTGGCTCAAATGGTTGGGCATCCGTCTCCTATACGGAGGGACCCGGGTTTGATACCCGGGACCTCCCGGTAAAAAAAAAATAATAAAATAAAAAATAAAGCATGTGGCAACATGGATGAACCTGGAGGACATTATGTTGAGTGAAGCAAGCCAGACACAAAAGGACAAATACTGTATGAATGCATTACTATGAACCAAATATATTGTGTAATACATTGTTTGATTCACCAAAAAAAAAAAAAACAAAAAAAAACAACAACAAAATTTACATGTATCCATTACATTAATTGAGAAATGTATATATTTATTCATCTGTGTTTACTTTTTAGTCTTTAATTGCTTATGTTTTCAATTATTAAATGTACAAAATAAAGTTAAAAAAAAAAATGGTAAGGGAAGAGCCAGGTCATATTACCTCCAATAACTTCATGAACATAAAATCTGAGAGCCTATCATTTTATTCAATAACTTAATGCACTGTACTATGCACCAGAGTAAATTTTTAAAAATTATACAAAAAATAAAAAAGCAAAGAGACAAGAGACAGAAAGTAATAAGTGGTTGTCCGGTGTGCCGCTAGGCCCTGCAAGCGGGTGAGCCGCCAGGCCCCACGAGCCACGCAGCAAGATGATGACGTAACAGGAGTGACACAGGGGAGAGCCAAGATGAGACACGCTGAAAAACCAGGCACTAAGGTGGCGCAGGCAGTAGGAAGCTTCTCTCCCATATCGGAGGTTCCGAGGATCGAATTCCAGTGAAGACAGGAGGAGAAGGATAAGAAAAGAGGGCAGGAAACAGACATAGAGAGTTGCCCAGGGAATGGACACAGAAACAGCAAAAATGGGGGAGTTTAAAAATGGATAAAAGTAAATAAATCCTTAAAAGAAATGTATAGGGGAGGAAGATATGGACTATATTTAGTAGTAATACTTTGATGATGTTCTTTCATGATTTGTTAACAAATGTTTCACAATAATGCAGGGTGTTTGTGTGGGGGGTAATGTGTGGGAGCGCTGCATGATGTTATCATGCTTGTTTTGTAAGTTCACTATGTTTACTGAACACTTATAGTTTATGTATGTTCATGTATGAATGATATACTTCAATAAATTATTTAAAAACAAATAAATGGTTGTCTAGGGCTGGGGGTTGGAAGATTGACGGGTGATAGCTAAAGGATACAAGGTTTCTTTCTGGGGTGATGTTTGAGGCATATGAAAATAAGATGTATCAAGACAACTACTGAAAATGTAAATACTGCTATCTTCCTATTTACAGGGGAAATTCTGATTTAACTGAGAGACTCTGAGCATGTAAGAGTCATACCCCTTCCTTTCCAAATCCAAGCTTCCAACCTGGGTTCCCTAACCCATCCCCACCCAGTCAGTCTCTTCAAGGTCCTGGTTCATTCAATGACCACATGGTTTCCATTTAAATCCCCTTTAGGGGTTCTTTCCTCTCCTAAGCATTGACAAATGCTTAGTACCTCCCATCTTTTAATCTGCATCATACTCTAATACCATTTAGCAGAGTATTAAGAGTACAGCTAGACTTAGTTTCAATCCTGGTACCATTGCTTAAAGGCAGTGTATTCACAGGCAAATTACTTAGATCCCAAAGCTTTGGTTCCTCATCTAATAAAAAGAGGGGAGCGAGTAAGAGCCACTTCTTGGGTTGGTTACCAAGCACTTTACTACCATCTGATAACTGTTCTTACAGTTCAGCTAATCCTTTTCCTTCCCTTTCCAATACAGCTTTAGAGTGTTAAATGTAATATAGTGAAAACTTGGCTATTACTAATACAGCACTGACAAGAGGAATATAAAATCATACACAAATGTGAATCAAATATATAATTTAATGTTTTCCAGCAGTCACATTTATTTTTTATTTTTATTTATTTTTTGTTTAGCAGTTACATTTAAAGTAAAAAGAAACAAGTAAAGTTAATAATAGATTTTATTTAACCAATATATTATCATCTCAACATGTAATCAACATAAAAAATATTAAGAGAAAGAAGGTAGGGGCTTCACCTCAATCAAGATAGCAGAGTGTAAAGCTTCAGGGCTCTGACCTCCACAGAAACTTTGGACAACCATCAAGAACTGGCAGAAACATCTTTCTCAAAGCTCCAGAAAATAGTTAAAGGACTGCAGTAACAGGGCAAAGGCTGAATCAATAAAAAGGTTAAGTAAAAGCAATAGGATCTCCTGGAGCCCTGGCTGGCCTCTCCCCACTGGCAGATGCCTTGGGCATCTACTGGAAACATGTATGCCTGGCCCAATCTGTCTAGTGGAGACCTGAGAGACTCACCATCCCAGGACTTGTCCTGTGTGTAGAAGGCAGCTAGAAGAGTTCTCCTACAGAACACTGTGGGAGAGCAATCAAGTGGCTGCCTGGGAAAAGGGATCGCTAGCTGTGGGATGTACAGAGCAGTGGCCTGGACTGTGAGGAAATTGTTTCCTAGGAAAGAAGGGACATTTATATCTGTATAAATGGAGGAATTTGGTAAATATGTCTTTTGGGGAGCAGCTACAGTTCAGTGGTTGACACCTGCTTCCCATGTACGGGGTCCCGGGTTCAATCCCCAGTACCTACCCCCTCAAAAAAATAGTCTTTAAAAAATTAGACATTCACAGATAAACAAGAGCTGAGGGACTTCATCATCTTTAGATCAGCCTACAAGAAATGCTAAAGAGAGTTCTGTGGGTTGAAAGGAAAGGACCCTAGACAACGGACGGAAATCAAATAAAGAAACAAAGATCTTCAGAAGAGACAATGACATGGGTAAATATACCAGTAGTATTGTATTTGGGGTTTATAACTCTGCTTTTTACTTCCTACAGGATCTAAAAGTCAAATGTAATGATAAATTAGTGGTTTTGGACTCATAAGGTAAGTATGCAATTTGTGACAAGAACTATATAAAAGTGGGGGAGACAAAGGGGTATAGGAGCATAATTTGAATATACTATTGAAGTTACCTTGGTATCAAAGAAGATGATATTGTTATAGATTTAGAATGTAAAATTTAAGCCCCATGGTAACTACAAAGAAAAAAGAAAAATATATACAGAAATGAGAAGGATCTCAAAATGATATATACAAAAGATAAAATAAATATGACAGTAGGCATTAATGGAAGAAATGTGAGACATAAAAGACATAAGACTTACAACAAACAAATAGCAAAATGGAGAAGAAAGCCCTGCATTACCAGCAGTTACTTTAAATCAAGGGTTCTTAACAAGGGGTCTGTGAGGTTGAATTGAAATTCAAAAGAAATATTATTCTTGTGGGGACATGTTGGTGCGGGTGTGATATATTTATTAAATAATACACAGTATAGTGTGGACTTAGTTAAGGGGTCCATTGTTTCCACCTGATTGGCATAAGGGTCCATGGAACAAAAAAGGTTAAGAACCCCTGCTTTAAATGTAAATGATTTTTTTTTTTTTTTTAAGATTTTTAAAAATTTATTTATTCATCCATCCCCCCCTTGCTGCCCGTGCTCACAGGGCCAGCCAACCACGCTGCGTGGGCGGGCCCGCCCCCACCAGGAGGCCCCGGGAACCGAACCCGGGGCCCCCCACATGGTAAACGCGAGCCCCACTGATTGAGCCACAGCCGCTTCCCTAAATGTAAATGATTTTAACCCTCCAGTCAAAAGGCAGAGAGTAGCAGAATGGATAAAAAAGCATGATGACACTATATGGTGTTTACAAGAGACACCTTAAATTCAAAGACACAAGTAGGTTGAAAGTGAAAGGACAGAAATAATATATACCACGCAAACAGTAACCAACAGAGAGCTGGGTAGCTAAAATAATATCATGAAATAGACTTTAAATAAAATATCATTGCGAGGGACAAAGACGTGAGATTACTGTATAAAGATAAAGGGGTCAATTAAACAAGAAGTCATAATGATTGTAAATATAATGGGAGAGCTTCAAAATATAAGAAGCAAATATTGATAGATTTGAAGGGAGAAATAGATGGTACCATATTATAGTAGGAGATTTCAATACAGCACTTTCAATAATGAACAAAAGATCTAGACAGACAACCGAGGGAAATATAAGACCTGAATGATATTATAAACCAAGGAGACCTAACAATCATATACAGAATACTTCACCCAAAAGCACCAGAATACACATTTTTCTCTAGTGCACATGGATCATTTTCCAGGTCAGACGATATGTTGGTCACAAAATAAGTTTCAGTAAGTGCAAAAATACTGAAATCATACCATGTATCTTCTTGGACCACAAGTGAATGATGCTAGAAATCAAGAGTAGAGGGAAAAATGGAAAATTCACAAATACGTGGAAATCAAACAATGTACTTGTGGTGGTTTGAAGCTGTATGCACCCATTAAAAAAAGGTCTTAAATTTAATCCATTCATATGGGTGTAAATCCATTGAAAATAGGACCTTCTGATGAGGCTACATCAGTTAAAGCATGATCTACCTCATTCAGGATGCGTCTTAGTCCTATTACTGGAGTCCTTTATAAATGGAATTGAGAGCGAGAGGGCGAGAGAGCGTGTGCGCACGCGTCATCAAGGCAAGAAGCTTAAATCAACAAAACTAGGAAGAGAAGTAAGAGACCAGCATACGCTGTCATGTACCTTGCTATATGAAAGGAACCAAGGTGCAGGCAGCTGGTCTTCAGAAAGAAAGCAATGCCTTGGTAATACCTTGATTTGGACACTTTTCCGGCCTCAAAACTATAAGCTAATAAATTCCTATTGTTAAAGTCGAACGATTTCATATTTGCTTCAGCAGCCTAGGAAACTAAAACAGTATTTAAAATACCGATGGGTCAAAGAAGAACTCACAAAGGAAATTAGGACATATCCTGAGGCAAATGGAAACAAAACCACAACTCACCAAAACTTATGGGATGCAGCAGAAGCAGTGCTGAGAGGAAATGTATAGCTCTAAATGTTTACATTAAAAAAGAAGGAAGATCTCAAAAAAGAGACCTAACCTCACAACTGGAGAATCTAGAAAAAGAAGAGCAAACTAAACCCCAAAGAGAATTAAGATGAGAATGGAGATAAATGAAATAAGAAAATAAAATAACAATATAATCAACGACACCAAAAGTTGGTTCTTTGAAATGATCAATAAAATTGACAAACCTTTATCTGGACTGATCAATTAAAAAAAGGAGGGCACCAATACTAAAACTAGAAATGAAAACATTACTACCCTGTGAATATTCTTGCTGTCCTGATTTTGTGATAATCGGGGTAGGCTAAACATTCGCTATTATTAGAAACCACGCATGTGTCCCCAACTTAGTTTTTCTCCCTATGTCTGGTTTTTAGAATGCTGGTTATAAACTAAGCCTGATTTATTATATGACCATCCTGTATGGGAAAAGACTATAACTTTGGGTATCTTTGGTCAACCTTAAGAGATACAGCAGGGGGACGGATGTGGCTCAGGTGGCTGGACGTCTGTCTCCCATATGGAGGGACCTGGGTTCGATCCCCGGGACCTACTGGTAAAAATAAAAAAAAGAAAAATATAGAAGGTGCATGGGCCACCAGGCCCCGTGCGCGGGTGAGCCTCCTAGGCCCCACGAGCGGTATGCCATCAGGCCCCATGAGCCACGCAGCAAGATGATGACGTAACAGGAGAGTGATACACAGGAGAGCCAAGATGAGACACACTGAAAAACCAGGAATTAAGGTGGTGCAGGCAGTAGGAAGCCTCTCTCTCTCACATCGGAGGTTCTGAGGATCGAATCCCAGTGAGGACAGGAGGAGAAGGATGAGAAGAGAGGGCAGGAAACGGACACAGAGAGTTGCCCAACGAATGGACACAGAAACAGCAAAATGGGGGGAGCGAGGGGCTAAAAATAAAAATAGATAAAAGTAAGAAAATAAATAAATAAATCCTCAAAAAATGTATAGGGGAGGAAGATACGGACTATAGTTAGTAGTAATACTTTGACGATGCTCTTTCATGATTTAACAAATATTTCACAACAATGCAGAGTGTTTATGTGTGGGGGTGATGTGTGGGAGCCCTATATGATGTTATGCATGTTTGTTTTGTAAGTTCACGATGTTTACTGAACACTTATAGTTTATGTATGTTTATGTATGAATGATATACTTCAATAAATTGTTTAAAAAAAAGAAAGAAAATATTACTATCGACCCCGAAGAAATAAAAAGGATTATAAGAGGATACTATGAACAACTGTACACCAACAAATTAGATGACCTAGAGTAAATGGACAAATTCTTAGTAACACACAAACTACCTACACTGACCCAAGAAGAAACAGAAGATCTCAACAGGCCAATAACAAGTAAAGAGATTGAATTAATAACGAAAAATATCCAAACAAAGAAAAGCCCAGGACCAGATGGCTTCACAGGTGAATTTTACCAAGCATTCCAAGTATTAATACCAATCTTTCTCAAACTCTTTCAAAAGTTTGAAAAGGAGGGAACAAACACTTCCTAAATCATTCTAGGAGGCAAATACCATCCTATTCCAAAACCAGATAACAACACCACAAGCAAAGAAAATGAAACACCAATATCCCTTATGAATATAGATGCAAAATTCTGCTACAAAATACTAACATTCCAAATGCAATAGTACATTAAAAGAATTATACACCATGATTAAGTGGGATTTATCTATGGTTTGCAAGAGTGGCTCAATGTAAGAAAATCATATTAATAGAATGAAGTGAAAAACTAGTATGATCATTTCAATGGTTGCAGAACAGGCATTTGACAAAATTCAGCTCCTCTTCTTGATACAAACACTGAAAAAACTAGGAATAGAAGGGAACTTACTCAATATAACAATAGGAATATATTAAAAACGCATCACTAACATCATACTCAATGGGCTGAAAGCTTTCCTTTTGAGATCACAAACAAGACAAGGATTCATACTGTCACCATTGAAATTCAACACTGCACTGTAAGTTCTAGTCAGGGCAGTTAGGCAAGAAAAAGAAAAGGCATCCAAATAGGAAAGGAAGAAGAAAAACTTATCCTATTTGCAGATAACATGATCCTATATACAGGAAATCTACAACAAAGCTACTAGAGCTAATAAATGAATTCAGCAAAGTAGAGTAGAATAAGATCAACATGCAAAAATCAGTAGTTTCTATATACCAGTAATGAATAATATGAAGCAAGCAAGAAAAAATCCATTTATAACTGGAAATAAAAGCACGAAATATTCTAGAAATAAATTTAAGCAAGGCTGTAAAGGAACTATACATGGAAAATTATAAAGCATTGCTAAAAGAAATCAAAGAAGACCTAAATAAATGGAAGGACATTCCGTGCTTATGGGTTAGAAGACTAAATATTCCAAGATTTCAATTCTACCAAAGCAATTCACAAGTGCAACACAGTCCCAATGAAAGTTCCAACAGCCTTCTGTGCAAAATGGAAAAGTCAATCACCAAATTCATATGGAAGGGTAAGGGGTCCCAAATAGCCAAAACCATCTTGGAAAAAAGAAAGAAGAAGCTGGAGGTCTCAAACACCCCAGTTTTAAAACTTACTGCAAGTTGGAGTGGACATCACCATCCCAGTCCCCTCAGGATTGGGGGAAGAACTATGGACTAGAGTGGACTTGATGGTATTCTTTTGTTCACATATGGTGATTCTAGCAATGCAAGAAATTATAACAATGAGGTGGAGCCAGTGGCCACTTGACACTTTTGGGGTAAGGAGGAGATGAGCAGTTGAAATACAGGGGCTTTTTTGGGAGTTGGAGGTTGTCCTGAGTACTGTTGTAGTAACGGATGTAGGCCATTTTAAATCAGCACACACCACTCAGAACTGAGTGGGAGAGAGTGTGGTCTACAGTGTGAACTGTGGTCTATGGTTGGTGGCAAGGCTCCAGGATGTGTAAGTTCATTGAGGGTGGTGGGCCACACTTGTGGGAGATGTTTGTGTGGGATGTGGTGGGAGGTGTGGGAGGTGGGCAACATGGGAATCCCAGTGGGTTCCGTGTAATTTTTTGGGTAATCTAAGCACCTCTTAAAATATATGTATATATATATATATAAATAACATTTTTGTAAGCAAATACACATATATGCATATATACTTATATATCATTTTGCAAATGTTTGTATGTATTGTGAGAATTTCGATTTTTACCCACAATAAAAATAAATTTAAAAAGAAAAAAAAAAAAAAACTTACTGCAAAGCCTCAGTTATCAAAACAGCATGGTACTGGCCCAAGGACAGACATAGAAACCAATGGAATTTAATTTGAAAGTTCAGAAATAAACACATCTATGGCCAACTAATTTTATTAATTTTTTCATTTATTTGCCAACTGATTTTTTTTTTTTTTTACACATATATGCATATATATTCACACATCATACTGCAAATGCCCGTATGCACTGCGAGAACTTCGATTTTCACCCACAATAAAAAAAAAAAAAAAAAAAAGTACATGGAATTTAAATTTTTAAAATCTGACTATTCCAGCCACGTATTCATGTTATACATTCGATTTACCATCCCCTTTCCCAATTTTTTTCATTATCAAAAGTAAGGACTACTATATACTTGGGCCAATAATATGGTAAGTGCTGACTGAATGTTTGTTGAAGGAATAAACACTGAGCTCCTGGGCATGTCTGGCCCTGGGGTGCTGGAGGATTCCACAGTCCCCTGGAGAGCTAGGAGACACCATATCCAGCCACACCTCAGTACCTAAAAAATCCTGTCTTCAGACCGTAGCTGCGGAGGATCCTTTCAGTGAAGGCACAGGTGGAGCCCTTTCCCTTGGTCCCTGTGACATGGATGATGTTCAGCTGGTCTAAGTCCTTCACCTGCAGCCCACTCCGTGCCAGGTACTGTACCATGACTTCCAGCTGTGTCTGGGGGTCACCCTTCTGGTGCTTCGCCTGCGCTAGGTAGCTGGCGTTGGTCTGCAGGGTGTTGAGCATGCGCACGGCATCCTGATATTCCATGCCGGGCTCCTGCGGCGCCTGCCGCACGCTCAACCCCCGCCGCGCCCCGACCCTGGTTGTTGTCCCGCGTACAGAAACCGCTGCCAAGACCCGCGCCGCGTGCAGCGGGCACACTGCCCAAGACATAGTCCTAGGCTACGCAGCCATGCGCTGGGCCTCTACCAACTGATTTTTGACAAGGGTTCCAAGTTCACTTGTTAGGGAAAAAAACAGGCTTTTCAACAAATAATGCTCGGAAAATTGGATATCCATATAAAAATATGGAATGTGGACCCCTATCTCATACCGTATACAAAAATTAACTCAAAATGGATCAATTACCTAAATAAAAGAACCAAAGTCCTAGAAGAAAACAAAAGGAAGCATCTTCAGGACCTTGTGTTAGGTAATGATTTCTTAGACATTACACCAAAAGCATAAACGACAAAAGAAAACATAAATAGGACTTCATTATGAAAGTAAAAAGACAATCTATACAAGGGAAGAAAATATTTGGAAACCACTTGTGATGGTTAGGTTCATGTGTCAACTTGGCCAAGTGATGGTGTCCAGTTGTTTGGTTAAGCAAGCACTGGCCTGACTGTTGCTGTGAGGACATTTTGTGGACTTAAATCCTCAGTAAGCTGATTGTATCTATGGCTGATTATATCTACAATCAACTGAGACTGCCTCCAACAATGAGAGACCTGTCATCCAATCAGCTGAAGGCTTTAAAAGGAGAAGTGATTATTTCAGTAGTCAGGAGAGAATTTCCATCTGACTTCAGCCAGCCAGCCAGCTTCTCCTGGGGAAATCATTGGAGTTTCCAGCTTGCAGTCTGCCCTACGGAATATGGACTTACACATCCGCACAGTGGCTTGAGACATTTTTAATAAAAATCTCCTAATATTTACAGATATCTTCTGTCAGTTGTTTCCTTAGAGAACCCTGTCTAAAACAGATTTTGGTACCAAGAGAATGGAGTGCTACTATTGCAAATACCAAAAATGTGGAGGAATTGGATAATTGATAAAGGCTGGAAGAAATGTGAGCTGTCTGACAGAAAAGGCCCACACGGGTTTGAAGAGATTGTTGGTAGAAATATGGACCATAAGGTACTTCTGATGAAGCTTAAAAATATGTTATTGGAAACTGGAAGATGAACCTTGTTTTAAAGTGGCATACAACTTGGCAAAATTCAGTTCTGATGTCAAATGGAAGGCAGAGTTTGAGTGATGAAGTTGGATATTTAGCTGACGAGATTTCAAAGTTAAATGTGGAAAGTGCAGCCTGGATTTCTCTTCTCCTTGTATAGTTTATATTAAATATGAGAGAAAGAGATAAGCTGAGAACTGAACTCCTGGGCACAAAGAAACTAGAAATTAATGGTTGGGAAAATTCTGAGCTTCCTGAAAATGAATCCCCAGAGAATAGTGCTCCATGTGAGGATTTAACTGAACACGGAACCAGTAAGCCATTTCAGTGCAAGTAAGGATTGGAAATGCAGTTATCCAGAAAGTATTTGTGGAAAGTTCTTTTGTCTGATGGTTTAAAACCCTGTGTACTACTTGTGAAACCGACATGGATTTTTGCAAGATTTATACCACTGCCAGCCTGGACTAAAAGGGACAGGAAAGGGACAGCTTGAAGGGGAAATCACTTTGAAGGCAGGACCATGGAAGCTGAGGTTTGGACCAAAGATATCCTTTCGGACCAAGAGAGTGAGCCCACTTTTTGTGTGTGAAAAGGGTGAGAATGCCTCAGCACTTGGGAGAGGACAGGCCTGTTGTTCAGGAAGAGTGCCTCTGCCCCAGTCTTCAGAGAGGGTGGAGCATATTCCCTGGGGATTGTGAAGAGTCTAGCTATCACCCAAGTGTTCTCAAAGGTTGAAGCCTTCACATCAATGTTCAGAGAGAGCACTGCTGCTATGCAAGCACATGCATAGCAGTGTGGAGCTCCTGCTCCCTCAGGCCTGGAGGACAAAACATTGTTCCATAGATGACTCTCAGACCTTGAAATCTAATGGAAACCCTGCATGGTTTCGGAATGTTTGGGACCCCTATTTTCCTTCTAATCTCTCCCCTATGGAAATGAGAATGTTTACTCTATTCCTTTCCCTTCTTTGTATATTGGAAGCAGAAAATCTATTCTCTAGGTTTCATAGGTCCACAGATGGAGGGGAATTGTGCCCCAGGACAAACCATACCTATAACTGATTTTGTACTTAGCATTATTACTGAAATGACCTAAGGCTTTTGGGATATTGTAATGGAATACATGTATTTTGCACATGGAAAGAAATATCTTTTTGGGATCCAGAGAGTGGAGTGTGGTGGTTTGGAACTGTGCGCACCCCCAGAAAACCATGTTTGTAAAGGTAATCCATTTCTGTGGGTGTTATCCTATTGTAAGTAAAACCTTTTGATGAGGTTACTTCAGTTAAGGCGTGGCCCAGCGTGGGTCTTAATCCACGTACTGGAATCCTTTATGAGAGAATGAAATTCAGACAAAGAGAGAGAAAGCCACAGAAGCAAGAAACTGAAAGCATCAAAACCTATAAGAGAAGGGAGAGACCAGCAGACACTGCAATGTGCCTTGCCAAGTGGCAGAGGACCCAAGGGTTGCTGGCAGCCAGTCTTCAAAAAGAAAGCATTGCCTTGATGATGCCTTGATTTGGACATTCAGACAACCTCAAACTATAAGCTAATAAATTCCCATTGTTAAAAAAACAACCCATTTCATGGTATCTGCTTTGAGCAGATAACACCACATAACTGATAAAGATTTACTATCTAAAATACATAAAGAAATCCTACAACTCAACAATAAAAAGACAAACAACCCAATTTAAAAATGGGCAGAAGATTTGAATATACAATTCTCCAAAGAAGATATACAAATGGCCAAAAAGCACATGAAAAGATGCTCAACATCATGAGCCATTAGGGAAATGAAAGTTAAAACAACAATGAGATACTATTTCACACCCACCAGAATGGCTACTATTAAAAAAAAAAAAAAGGAAAAAAAAGAAAACCCATGTGTTGCGTGCCCATCAACAGATGGATGGATAAACAAAATGCGGTATACACACAATGGAATATTATTTGGCTGTAAAAAGGAATGAAGTTCTGATACATACGATAACATGGATGAATCCTAAGGACAGCATGTTGAATGAAATAAGCCAGACAAATATTTTATGATCTCACGGATATGAAATAATTAGAATTAACAAATTCATAAAGCCAGAAACTTTATGGCAGGTTGCCAGGGGCAGAGTGGAGATAGAGAATGGGGAGTTAATGCTTACTTGAATAGTTTCCATATGGGATGATGAAAAAGTTTGGTAATGGATGTTGGTGATGGCAGCCCAACATTGTGAATGTAATTAATACTACTGAATTATATATTTGAATGTGGGTACAAGTGGAAATTTTAAGTTGTACATATGTTACTAGAATAAAAAAATTTTTTAAAAAGCATAAGCATAGGACTGTGTAACACTGTGAACCCTAATATAAACGATGGGTTATAATTCATTTAAAAATGTTATAATTATATTATTTGTAACAAAGGTGCCACATTAATACAAATTGTTAATAATAGAGAAAACTGCATGTGTGAGGTGGCTATTTTCTGCACGATTTTTCAGTAAACCTACAACTTCTCTAATGAACAAAAACAAAAAAAAGGGAGACATTAATACATTCTCAGTTAAACACTGCGGGAGTTTGTCACCACTAGACCAGCCCTACAAGAGATGCCAAAGAGAGACCTGCAGGTGGAAAGGAATGGACAAGGGACAAAAGACTGAAGCCACATGAAGAAATAAAGATCTCTGGTAACGGTAATGACAGGGTAAATATAAATGCCAGTACTATTGTATTTTGGGTTTGTAACTCCATTTTTTCTACCTACAGGACCTAAAAGGCAAATGCATAAAATGTAATGAGAAAGCATTATGGAGCCATAATGTATAAACATGTAATTTGTAACATGAACTACATAAAGGTGCGAGGGGGGGAAGTGAGGAGGGGGTTAAAGAGGCATTTAGGAACATGGTTTATGTATCTTACTGAAGTTGTCATCAAAGCAAAGGAAACTGCTACAGATTTAGAATGCTAAATTTAAGCCCAAGGTAACCACAAAGAAAATATCGAAGTATATGAAAGCTCATAGAGACAGAAATTAAGAGTACAGGTTGCCAGGTGAATGGGAAGTTAATGCAAAATGAATGTAGGGGGGAAGCGGCTGTGGCTCAATCAGTGGGGCTCCCGTTTACCATGTGGGAGGCCCCGGGTTCGGTTCCCGGGGCCTCCTGGTGGGGGCGGGCCGGCCCGCACGGCGTGGTTGGCTGACCCAGCGAGCACAAGCAGCAAGGGGGGGATAAATGAATAAATAAATAAAATCTTTAAAAAAAAAAAAAAAAAAAAAAAAATGAATGTAGGGTTTGTGTTTGGGAAGATGGAAAAGTCTTAGTGATGGAAGGTGGTGAAGACACCACAGTGTAGTGACTGTGAATTATCCCATGGTATAGTATGCTTGGGAGTGGTTGAGATGGGAAAGTTTATGTTGTGTATATGCTCCCACAAAGAAAGAGAGGGAAAGAAAGGGAGGAAAAGAGAGGGTGGGAGAGGGAAGGAGGAAGAAAGAAAGAGCAACATAAGGGACAATGACAATTAAAGGTAATACATCATCCTGGACAGAATCTAACAAGGGAGGAGAGAAGGCACAAAAGGATATTATTGGAATATATGAAAAAAAATTGGAATATACACTGTAAGCTTTATATCAACATTAAATTTCTTTCCTAATTTTTTTTTTTTAATATATATTTTTTATTTTACCGGGAGGTCCTGGGGATCGAACCCAGGTCCCTCCAAATGGCAGACGGATGCCCAACTATTTGAGCCACATCCGCCCCCCAACATTAAATTTCTTGAACTTGGTAACTGCACTTAAGATGGATACGTAAGTGAATATCCCTGTTTTTAGGAAATGTGCGTGGCAGTTTTAAGTGTTCAAGGAGCATGATGGACACAACCTATAGTCAAGTGTTCTGAAAATGGATTTACAAACAGTCAGACAGACAGATAAATGGACTGATAGACTGATGGATATATAGAATGATTTGGCAAATGCGACACAGTGTTAAA
This sequence comes from Tolypeutes matacus, assembly GCA_026826555.1. NCBI lineage: Eukaryota > Metazoa > Chordata > Mammalia > Cingulata > Chlamyphoridae > Tolypeutes > Tolypeutes matacus. The sequence goes on along the minus strand of JAKSZT010054325.1, from coordinate 1,592,297 downwards.
ATTGGTGGATCTCGGATTTCTCTATAAGGAGTATTTTTTTTTTTTAACCGTTGTGGTAAGTTTCAAAGTATTTCAAAATGAAAAGTTTAAAAAAAAAAAAAAAAAAAAAAAAAAAGGGGGGGGCGGGGGCCCCGCGAAAAAAAAAGACAAGACAAGTACTCATGAGAATCTGGGTCTAGCTCTCCTGGGTATCCTGTCCTTAGGTTGAAAACATGGCCCAATGGAAGTGGAAGTGGAGATTTTGGTGATGACAGCCTAATTCTTGGGTCATGCTGCCTCAATTTGGCTCAGAGGCCCTCCACATTTGGTGCAGGGCTGTTATTCTGGGCCCACCTTTCACCAACCTCCAAGGGTCTCCCCTTTCTCATTTCTTCTGTGCTGGGTCTCCTGTTTCCTGTATTGCCTGTTGTCCTTTTTCTTGATCTAATCTTTCAATTTTATAGAGCATCTCTCGGTGGCTTCTTAGAAGGTGTATGTGACAGTTAAAATACTGTCTTTTTGCTTCCTATATTGCTACTGTGAAGTTCAAAGACATTCTATCGATATGTGATCTAGTACCCTCCCCACCCAGAAGCTTGAAGGATCTCCTGTTTAAGCCCAAATGTTTTGAAATTTCATGACTGGTAGGGCCTATTTATATTCATCCCTAGTGCTGGGCACAGTGTGTCCTTGTAATCTGGCAACGCATGTCCTTCAATTCTGGAAATATTTCTCAAATTATTTTATTAATCATTTCCTACTCTCTGTTTTCACTCTTTCTGTAATTTCTGTTATTCCTATGTTGGACTTCCTACACTAGTCCCCTAATTTTCTTTACTCTTCTATTTTCCATCTGTTTGTCTTTATTTACTTTTTGGGAGATTTACTCATTATTTTCATATGTGTATTTCATATATATAATACTTCATAAATATTTTAATTTCCAAATACTTGCTTTCTGAATGTTTCTTTTTCATTCTTGTTTCATGGACACAGCATATTCTCTTATCTCGCTCATCATCATCCCATTGGCCCAAGCAAGTCACATGGCCAAGACCAAAATCAAGGGCTGAGTAAATGTGTTCTGTCTACTATAGACCATGACAAGGGTATGTGTATATAATATGACCTAGGGAGTGAAGAACTGAAACCAATCACTTAATATACTCCAACAAGCTGAAAGGTAGGATGATTCCAATAATAATGAATCATTTCAGCAAGGGCGGAGAAAAGCACAGGCGGGGCCGGGAAGGGGGGATTAGTAGGGAGGGAGACATATAGTTAATAAGTACCCCAAGTAAATCTGATTTATATACCCCTGTGGCACAGATGCCTCTGACTGAAAATCACTAGTCTATGCCGTATAGTGTATTAACTATTTGTTTCTAAAAAGAACTTTTAATTTTTATAAAGTTCTTTCCAATATATGATTTTACTGACAGAGCGGAAAGATAAAGAGTTTTCTTTGGCTTTTTTTTTTTTAATTTTTTATTGATTTTTATTGTGGGTAAAAATCAAAATTCTCACAATACATACAAACATTTGCAAAATGATATATAAATATATATGCATATATGTGTATTTGCTTACAAAAATGTTATATATATATATATACATACATACATACATACATACATACATATATTTTAAGAGGTGCTTAGATTACCCAAAATATTACACAGAACCCTTGGCTTGACTTCTGGGTCTGCCACTTAGCTGGCAAATTAACCTCTGAGTCTCAGTTTCCTTACATGTAAAAGTGGGCATAACAACACCTATTTTATGAGACTCCTGTGAGGATTAAATTTCAGCATATTTACAGAGCCTGGTTCTTTTCAAATTTTTCTTTTGACAAATCCTCACCTGACTAGCTGAGCCATTTATACCAATGCAGACTTGATTGGGTGCCATGATCCCAAGACAGGCACATCACATATAAGCAGCAGAGGCAGCTAAAGGCATAAGCCCAAAATGGTTGCCCTTAATACACAGCAGACCACCTCCAGCCAGCCCAGGGGCAGACCACCTCCAGCCAGGCCAGGGCTTACCTAATGGAAAAGTCCTGATAGCATTTGGATATTGCTAAGAAAAGTTCTGATATCACCAACACTCAAAAACTTTGCTTTCCAAACAAGGGAAGAGACAGTTAAGGAGTTTTGGCTTTAAAAGACCCACCCTATTTCTCTTACCCTGGAACCCAACCCCAGAGCCTAGACTCCTTGCTGAATTGAGTTTCCTGCTTGGAGGTAAAATTTTTCTACTCAGCTTTCACTCTTTGGTCTCTTAAAAAAAAAAAAAAAAAAAAAAACGGTTAATGCTTTTTAAAGACGAGAAACCTAGAGCAAAGAGAATAAATGTCATGCCTAATGTTGCACAATTACTTTTGGCTCAAATTGTCACCACATTCAGGTTTTTTTTACTTCTGGCTCACAATTACCTTCATCCCTTCTGCATGCAAATGTGCAACTATCCCAGCTTTCTTCTGCTCATTATCAGCACCCTCTTTCCCTGAGACACAGGGCCTACTGTCTTAAGTCTATCAACTCCATTTCTGAAATGGTCCCAGCCTAAGGCCATACAGCAGCTTCTGATTAAGAGCTCCTTCCACAATGTTATGGAATTAAAACCATCAAGAGGGGGGTGGATGTGGCTCAAATGATTGGGCGTCTGTCTGCCATATGGAGGGACCTGGGTTCGATCCCTGGGACCTCATGGTAAAATAAAATAAATAAATAGATAGATAGATAGATAGATAGATAAATAAATAAATAAATAAAACCATCAAGAGTCATTGAACAATCACGTGCTGGATGCCAAATATGTGGTAGGTATGATGCCAGGCTCCTGGTCTTGCTCTCAGGTTGCTCATAGTCCAGTGAGGAGCAGCAAAATGCACTAATCAATGCTCAATGTGATGGCTGTTCTGACAGAGGTTAAGCACTTAGCCCAATTTGAGGAGGGGCTTGGGAAGGGGTCCTGAAAGAGATGACATATGAGCAAAGTTCTAAATGATGAGGGGATGTCACACATTATGGCACTACACTGGGGTAAAGGTATACATGGGAAAGTACCAAGGCAAGAGAAATCAGGCTGTCTTCAAAGAAGTACATTCAAACTATTTCCGAGATCTTAGAATGTCTCACATGGACTTCACTCCCAGGGTACCAGATGTTACACCAACAACATGCTGCTACACCAGGCCTGTTCTCTTTGCTCTATCATGGCGTTCTCCTTCAAAGAGCTGTATACATTTTTTGATTAGTTGAGGATGGAAGAGTGACATCTTTAAATGAAAAATATCACTACTCTTGCCTTCCACTCTATGGCATATCTAAATTCAAAACATACCACCTGACCCCGCCCCCCCCAAAGGAAAAAAAAAATCATCCCAACCCTCAGGCCAAACTCTGGTACTTTAAGGGCTCAAGGCAGCAATCACAAAATCAGGATAGTGCTTATCTCTGAGGATAGGTAGAGAGGGGAATGCAGGGGTTTCTAAGGAGTGCAAAGAAGTGCTTTTTCAGACTTTAATGTGCATATGAATCATCTAGCTATCTTGGCAAAATGCAGAATCAGAGGTAGAGGTGAGGGGTGGGAGCTAAGGTTCAGCATTTTTAAATCTTTCAGGTGAAGCAGATTCTGCAGGTCTAGGGACCACACTTTGAATATCGTGATCCTGAAGTACTGGTACTGTTGTTTCCTTACCAGGCCCGGTTCAGCCATGTACTATAGTCTTAAATTGTCAAAGTGTGGGATCAAAGTCCTATCAGATGCCCCTTGATAAGTGTTTCAGTCCCATGCATATCATTATAGTAAAGGTTCAGTGACGTCCTAAATGAAACTGTTCAGGGAAGCGGATGTGATTCAAGTATTTGGGTGCCAGCTTACTAGATGGGAAGTCCCAGGTTCAGTTCCCGGTGCCTCCTAGAGAAGATGAGCAAGACAGTGAGCTGACCCGACGGGCTGGCACAGGGAGCTGATGCAACAAGATGACTCAACCAGGAAACACAATGAGAGAAACAACAAAGCAGGGAGCGGAGGTGGCTCAAGCAACTGAGTGCCTCTCTCCCACATGGGAGGTCCCGGGTTCAGTTCCCCCTAAAGAGAAGACAGCAGACACAGAGAGTGCACAATGAATGGACACAGACAGCAAGCGCAAACAATGGGGGGTGGGGTGGGGTGGGGGAGAGAAATAACAAAATAAAATCTTAAAAAAAAAAAAAGAAGAAAACTGTTCAAATTAGTTTAAACTAGTGACTCCCAAATTTGTTCCACTCTATAACTCTTTAAACAAGCCGTGAAATTACTGTCCCATGGAACGCTCTTTGGGAAAAGTATCTGGCAAAAAATTTTAAAGACCCATCTTAAAATTCAAGTTTTGAAAGCCTTCTAAACCACTCAAGAGACATTCCTTCCCCAATATTCCCACAGGCTCTATAGTTCTTAGCACTGCTTTGCAATTTCATGGTTCCAGTTGGTTCCCCAATTAGGCTGTGTAAGGTAGGCCCAGTAACTACCACAATGCCCAGCTCCTAGCAAAATCTCCATATTAGTGGAACACATGACCAATTCAATGCTGGAAGTGGGCAACTCCCAGGTTTCTACTTTGGATGGCTGGCTTAGGGAAAAAATTCAAAAGGACTATAAGATTTGGTAGGAAAGTAGGAGAATCCATTTTGGACATGTGGGAAATCAACGTGGAAATACCCAGTAATCAGTTGGAAATATGGATCTGAACCTCAGAAAAGAGATATAGGCCAGAGACTTGGAGAATCTTAGAGGGGAAAGTTGAAGCCATGAGAGAATCAGTGACACTACCCAGGAAAATAATACAGAGTGAAAAAAGTAAAGAATGTAACAGCAATAATCCAGGAGACACCAATATTTAAAAACTGTGCAAAGTGCAGTGTGTGCAGAAAAAGTGCTCAAATAAAAAACCAAGGGAAAAACAACAACAACAAAAAACCAAGGAGTTCCCCTTAACTCTTCTCTCTCACCCCACTTCCAACCCAACTAATGCTTCACCAAGTCCTGTCACGTCTGCCTTCACAAGATAGCCAAATTCCATTTCCTCTCTACTACCACCACACAGTCGCAGCCCTAGCATCTTCACGGAGCCCAGACCACTGCAAAGACCTCTTAACTACATCCAATTCTTGCTCACGTCATCCCTGGGCGTCCTCCACCAAACAGAATGATCTTTAAAAATATAAAATCAGATCACATCACAAGTCTGTTTAAAATCCTGCTGTCCCCTCCCTTTGCACTTGATCTGGTCCTTTCTTACAGACCTTCCATACCAACTGTCTCCATGCCCTGCTGCTCTGGGCACACTGGTCTTCTTTCTGTTCTTACTGCAACCTAGGAAAGTTCTTGCCCCACAGACTTTGTGACTGTGGTTCCCTCTAGCTGGAACGCTCCTTTCTGAGACTCATGACTGACAGCCCCTTGTCAAGTCAAGACAGACCATCTTATCTAAAGCTACTACTGCCAGTCACTCGGTGTCACATTATTCCTTTTTAATTTTTTCTTAGTATTTATCATGACATAAAATTCAAATCTAAAATCGTCGATCTCTTTCTCCATGAGAATAGGATATTAGTTTGTCTTGTTCCTTGTTGTATCCCTAGAATACTCTCTGGCCGACAGGAGGCACTCAAATATTTGTTATGTAAATTAATAAGGGAGGGTAGAATGAAGACTTAGAAGGAAGAGTCAGAAAGCTGAAAAGAAAATCAGAAAAGGGTAGCAGCTAAGAGAAGAGTCTTAAGAAGGAGGAAGTCAAGAAAGAAGATGACTAAAAAGCCACTGAATTTGTCAATTCCATCCTAAGTGTCCTTTCAGGGGGCAATTTCAGAAGAATAGGAGAGGTAGAAGGCAGATTACAATGGGCTAATCAGTAAATAGAAGGTTGAAGTGGAAAGGGCAAAGGGAGGAAGTAATGGAATAGTAGTCTGAGAGAGAGACAAGATGGAAGAAAGCTCTCACCAGTGCGAAGAATATTTGCTTATGTTTTCAAGCTGAAGGGGAGGACCCACTGGAAAAGGAGATATTGAAGATAAAGAAAAGGAAGTGCTAACACAAGGTCCCAGGTGTCATGGGAAGAAATAGGATCCTAAAACTACAAAGCGTTCCTTTTAAAAAAAACTATCCTACATGATTACAGTACAGAATCTTTTTTAAGTATTTCCCACTGTTTACTTTTTTTATGGTCAGCAACATCTATTCCCGGGAAATAATTTCAGAATTTATTTGCATGAGTCTTACATAAGTTTTCTCTACAAAATCATTATCAAAATTTTTCACAACTTTCTTGCTCTTAGAAGGTCCACATTGGAACATTCAGGGGTAAAGAGCCACATGTACAGCTTACTCTCTCTCGGGTAGCGCAGAGAAGAAAAATTTGAGAGTGAAAGAGAGAAAAGGAGAAAGCACAAACTGTAAAACAAATGGGGCACAATGTTGGCAATGGGTGAGTGAGTCTGGGTAAAGGGTATGCAGGTGTTCTTTGTATTCTTTGTAGAGCTTTTATGTTTGGAAGTATTTCCAAATAAAAAGTTAAAAAAAAAAAAAGAGAGAAATTGTGCACATCTGAAACGAAATAGGGAAAGCAACTTCCAGGGCAAATGGATGGCATGCAATTGTCCAATTTTTCCCTGCTCGGCAGCAAAAGTGTAACAATGGTTGATTAAGGGACTGAGCTTAATTTTTTACAGGATTTTACCAAAAGAAAATGTTCAAATTACTGCAAAAGACTATTTTCATTTACCAAATAAATGACTGTATAAACTGGCAGGATAACTCTCCATAATCTATCTACCATTCCTAATAAAAAGTCAATCCTGTCACTAGAATTTTTTTTTTTTAAAAAAAGAGCACCCAGACTATAAAGAAAACTTATGAGAGTCATCCCTTGACAATGAGAATAGGAAAAATAATCTATAGCCCTGTTTCTGATTCATCTCTAACAGAATAAGCAGATAATGGTTAAGACTATGCTGTCTTGAGATATTCTAGGAAAGAAAGAAAAAAGAGAAAAATAAAACCTATAGAAGGTGAATCTATTAACAAATCTGGTCCCTTTTTAGTTGTACAAATGGTTTGTTGATGGCATTCTGATTATAAAATGTTTGCCTATCAATACTAAAGCACATTTGAGGAAAAAATCAAGAACTAAGAACTGTATGTAAGGGATATTAATGAGACGGGGTATGTATAAGGAGTTGTTAAAAAGAACAATGGCTAAGAGGCACCTTCCCCTCTCCATCTCTGCACAAAGCTGTCCTCTCTATGCCAAATCGCACAAAGTCAAGGACTCTCTTCCTTTCTGAACTGAATGAACCACTACAATTGAAAACGCCACTGTTTTCCTAGTGATACCATCTTCCATTTCTACAACCCCATTCCAAGGCCAAGGAACTCAGCTAAAAAAACCTGTGAGCCCAAAATGAAAAGGGTTACTCTTCCTAGCAGAGATGGGAATGACACTTCAACTCTAAAATTTAAACTCACAAATGCATGGGTCAAGGTATAATGTAAAGGTTTAAGGTCAAGGTATAATGTAAATACACCAACATAACATGGCACATCTGATGGGGCTCTGAAGCCCAGAGCAATGAATGACAAGTCAGAATCAAGTTCTAACACACTCGGAACGCATTTCTTTCCAAACAGCATCCCCTTTTCTCCCCAGTAATTCAAGGCTGAAAAAATCATATAAGGCCTAAATTTTTTTTACCAGACCTTTAAAAAGAAATTTAATCACTACTAACTTACTTCCCAGGAGGTGTTCAAGATGTGTCTAAAACTAAGATTTTCAATGCAAGGTATTTGATGGTGGGATAGATGGGAGCCCTTTTTTTTTTTTTTTTTAAGATTTTATTTATGTATTCATTTATCGCCCCCTTGCTGCTTGTGCTCGCTGGGTCAGCTAACCATGCCATGCGGGCGGGCTTTGCCTTCACCAGGAGGCCCGGGGAACCGAACCTGGGGCCTCCCATATGGTAGGAAACGGGAGCCTCACTGATTGAGCCACAGCCGCTTCCCTAGATGGGAGCCCTGAATGATGTTATACGTGTTTGTTTTATAAGTTCACAACTTTTACTATACACATATTGTTTATATATGTTCATGTATGAATGACACAAATAGCCATTTTTTAATGAAAAAGAAAAAAAAACTAAGATTTTTTCAGCTTCCATTATGGACTTAAATTGGAATAACAATGCACTCCTCTTCCAGACTTTCCTTAAAACAAGAATTATTAGTAAAGGCAGCTCATGAAGTTAAGCCATTTTGTTTTGAGGGTAGAGAGCAGGAGGACAGATTTCCAAGGACTACCAACTAAAAAACATGGATCACGCAACAAATGCCAAGGGTCTATGATATGCACAGTCCTCTGAGTCAAAGGCCCTCCCTGCCTCCAAGAGCTTACAATCTAGTTGACTAGACATGACCCAAAGAAGTATATGACCATGTGCTAAAAATAAATGGCCTAGACAATACATTTGCTAAATGTTTTGGCAAAGGAGATACTGACTGCTGTGGGTTGGGGTGGCTAGAGACTAGCTCTAAAGAGGAAGAAGGTGAGGAGATGGATTAGGAAGGATGGCAGATTCTGAAAGGTGGGAAGGAGGGTTCTGCAGGCAGCTTTTCAGATGATGAAATTCGCTCACATTCACACTCCTTTCTTTTGAGTCTTATAAGAACCCTGGGATAAGAAGCCAAGCGCGCTCCTGGTCGAGAAAAGTGAGGCGGAGAAGACTTGACCAGCTGATACAACAAGCAAGAATTCTGTCTTTGTATTCCAACAGTCCAGGCTAGTGTGGGAGAGAATGAGGAAAATAACTCAACCAGAGGAAAGGACCTGTAGAGGGGAGATGGAAGGACAGGTTAGGCCAGACTGGTCTTGAAAACCTAGCCCAAAAAGCTTGAACTTCATCCCTTGGAGCAATGGGAGAGTTTTTAGCTTTATGACAGCAGAATTCTAGTAAGATCAGTTATTAAGAATGGAAAGGAGAAAGAGGCTAAAAGCCTAAAGACTAATTAATTAGGGGAGAGTACCGCCAAAGCCCAGGTGAGAGTTAATAAAGGCATGAATTAGAAAATACACAGAACGAATTACATGGTGACATTTGTTTCAAACTTTAAATTACCAAGAAAACTACACATAAAAAATCTTACTGTCGCCCTCCCCTTTTATAGATCAGTTGCAGGGAGGTAAAAACAAGCAAACAAACAAAAAACCTCTGCCAAAAAACTTCACGAATTGTCTAGTAGGAACCCATAGAGTGTACATAATCTATCGACAAACTATTATGACCAGAGATTTTAAACTGGCCTATCAATTAAAACTGAATTTGTCAACCTTGTGGGAATCACAAGTTCACAAATTTCAGGGTCGCCTAAAGAAGTTATACTCAATAAGTAGTACGATGCATTTCACTAAGATTTCAAATATTTGGGGGTTTTCCATTCGGCACAGTTCGATCGGGGGAAATCAAGGCCGACTTACGTCCAGATTTACGCCCTGACCCCGCTTCCAGCACAGGCCCTTGTCAAGCGCAAGGACCCAATAAACATATGCGGAATAAATGAGGCGAAGCCTACCGGTCAAGAACAACGCCTATACTGCCCGCGACTCGTAACTTCAGTCGGCTCCAAAGTAAAGTTATCAAAATTATCGACGCGAGTCTGGGGGAGAAAACCACTCAGCCGGTGTCCGTCGGCCCTTCCCAGCTGGGGCCTAATGTAAAGTTCTGACGGGAACGTTGTCCCAAACCTAATGCCACAGTGCCCTTCCCCGGAGATGACACCAGCGCGAGCTCCCTGCCACGCTCCCCCCCTCGAGCTGGACGCGAGGAGCTGCGGGTACCGGGGGAAGTTTCCGAATGGCCTGACCCCCCGGCGACAGTGGGAGGCGTTTTCGGGAGAAGGGGCTGCTCCCGGCGTCCCGGGACCCGGTGGCGCCGCCGCCCTACTCACCGCGACAGGGCGGCCGTGCTCGGGGCCGTCGGAGGCATCGAGGCGCGGCGCCGCGGCGGGCGCCGGGGCCGGGGCCGGAGGCTGCCGGTGCTTGCCGGCGCGCTTGGCCTTGGCCTGGATGCAGCGCTGGTGCAGGGCGAAAGTGTGCTGGCGCTCGAGCTCCAGGCGCTCGGGCGACACGGCCTCGTAGCGGGCCTCGCAGGTGCTGTGGTGGCGCCGGCACAGCTCGATGCGCCGGCGGAGGCGCTCCATGACCGCGCTGTGTCGCGGCAGCGCGAACTCCGCCATGGGGCAGGGAGGCAGCACCATGGGCCGCAGGCGGGGCGGGCCGGGCCACTCGGGGCCGGCTGGCAACGCGGGCTCCTCTCCCCCGCCGGCGTCCCCCGTCCGCCTCAGGGCCGCGCCATCGCCCCGCGTACGTCGGGGCGGGCTCGCGCGCTGCGACGAGCTGCGGCGGGTCTTCTTCCCGCCCGGCTCGGCCCGGCGCTCGCTGGCCACCTCAGGCCTCAGCCCGTCGCTGCCGGCCCGGCCCCATTGTTTTCCGCGCCACTACCGTCGCCATCTTAAAATTGTTTTTAGGCCTCTCGGAAGAGGGCGGGGCCTTGCTGAGCGACCTCGGGCGTCAGGGGCTGACGGACAGGGACCCTGGCCAATCAGAGGAGGAACAGCGGGCCACCCGGGGGGGTGGGGGCGAGCACGTAGGCGGCGTGCTCAGGCTCCCGAGCGGCGTTTAAAGGAACTCTACAGTGAGGGGCGGAGCTTGGTCCTGGAGACCCATCCCAAACATGACCGACGGGAACCAGTCCAAAAGGCGACTAGAGGTTTCCGAAACACCGCCCCTAGAGGCAGGTCCTTCCGGGTGCGCCGAGGTAAGCGGTATCGGTCAGACAAGTCGGGTGCGCTGTGCCTGGGCAGCTTCAGACGCCGGCCTCCCAGGATAGCGCTACCTCCCATTTGAACTCGGCTTTGTCCAAGTAACCACACTAGGTCAAGGTCAGCCGTTCTTCTTTGACCTCATTCTTTACCATCCAGCCTCAAAGCTGATCAGAATTGTCTACAGGTGAGCTGCAAGAGGTTTCTTTCCTCTTGCACCATTCTGAATCATTTGGGAATGTCAGTGACTTCCACTTATTTATAAAAGTTTGAACAAATTTCAAAAGCTTAAGTTACACCCCTACCTTTAAAAAAAACTTTTTTTAAAGTTGAGATGTGAGGAAGGGGTGTGAAGGAGACTGAATTGCAAGCTTTACATTTAAAAGATGTTGGTTAAAATGGAGCCACTCAAAATTCAACCAAAGTTGTCTCTAGTATAGCTTATAGGGAAAGGGGGTGAGGGGGCTGTCAGAGAAAAAAAACAGGAGCCACAAAAAGGATTTAGGACCAAAACCAGACAGTATTTGTTGGGCCAGGAGATACTAGTAACAGGTATTGTTACCCTAATTGCTAATTGCTTAAGTAGGGAGGTATCTGAAAGAGGCTGCTGGTAGAGCTTTTACAGCCAAATAATATTTGTTTTTATATAATCGAAAAATACAATTTCTTATTTTTTTTTTAAATTGAAAGTGGCCCAAGGCAAAAGTGCTTTTAAACCTAACTTTTACATCAGAATTAAACAATTTCTTTTTTAACAGAATAAATAATGGTACTCAATGCACTACATTTTGTACACTCTCAGCCATTACAATCTGACAGGAAAGGCCTAAATATGTAAGACTGAATCAAACTCATGTTGTGAGAGAAAGTAACAAGTTATCCTCCAGTCCATAAGTTTCTGCATATTAGCAAATTCTCATGCAGTGGCCAATTAAAGGAAAATTAACCCACAACAGAGTAAAACGCGCATTTAAGGCTACCATGAAAAAGTTGAGTCAAAAGCAGACACTTAACACAGGACTTTAATGTAATACCATTTAGTAACTTGACAATTTGAAAAAAGTGGAGAGTACTTTGTGGATAAGAGGAATTGAGGGGCACATCCGATGGAGAGTGGGCATTTTACAATAATTGGGAGAGAGCCAGCATGTAAAATCCTAAATGCCTTTTTAAGAGCTGAAAACTGCTGGTCATTCATCAATGTGTCAGGCATTTTGTCAGGAAGCTGCACCTTGAACAAAAAGTGAAAAAAAGAACCCAGAAAAGGCCCCCGGGTGGGGGTGGGGGTGGGGCATGAACTATAACTTTGAGAGTGGAGAGGGCAGATTTCTGAAAATGCAATGATCCCACACATGTGATTCAAGGAGAAACCTGCAGACATATTTTCAGGTCTTGCTAAGTAACTGTTTATTTGCACTCAATACATTTGGGAAAGTCTGCTACATAGCTAAGGTCATTGTGACCACAGAACAACAGATGAAAAAGCACTGAACAGCAAGAACAATGCATCCCACCCTCAAAAGGATTTAGGTGAACCAGTAAAAAGGTTGATAAAACAAAATAAACACAACCTTCATCTTTTATGAATATCCCTTCCTCCCCAAAATTGCCCAATATAAACACTGCAGTGTTTATATATTCAGTGCAAGAAACAGTATCATCAGTACATCTGAAATGCCTCTGAAGAAAGAATAAAGCACAAACATCTAATTCTGAATACATCTCAGTGTGGTGTAATATCATTACACTCTACTGATGGGGGAGAGACTGATAGCACCCACCTGCATTCCACATGAAGAAAAAAAAAAACACAAACCTACGATCACTTAAAAAATCCTACAAGCCACATACTTAAAAAAAAAAAAACCTTGAACAGGATTGCTTTATTGTGTAATTTAAGACACAACTGTTACATGAATTGCTATAAAAATCAGACAACATGCTATATGTCACTCCACCCATAAATACTTTTAGCCTGTGTTCAATTACAGTCAATTCTGAATCGGCTCACCTCTGGATAAGACTTCTAAAGTCTGTACAGAGTAACAAAAATGGATAAAAATGAAAGATTGTATTCTATTCTGTACTTTGACCCTGGAAAGTTGTGGGTCTACTTAAAAAGGAAAAAGAAGAAACATACACATAAATCACAAAAAGCTTAACACTATGAAGAAGGTATCATCGTTTTCAGCAACAAACAGCAAGCTGCACTGTGAAGAAAATGCATAGCAGAGGAGAAAGCTAGGAATGGCGGGAAATAGGTGAGGAAAACAGTGTCAACACAGTAGAAGTCGTGATTAAAACACATCTGCATCTACTCTGGAGCTCACATGCCCTGCTAACGTTCCTCAAGAAACTACCTGTTTGAGAAGGCCAGAGACCAGGCACTATGTATGAAGTATGAACGCCCCAGTGCCACATTAAGCTGCCTCCTCCAAAGCTGTCAGAACTGAGCAGTTTCAAGGGCAACAGAATACACACACTTTATGGTCTAACCAACATCAAGTGAAGTTTTTTTTTCTTCCTTTTTGTATGTCTTTTTAATACAACTTAAACGGAACCTTTATATAAATTTGGGCTTCCATCCAATCCCTCACCTCAATTTCCTTAGGAAGAATTGAGTAATGGAAGCAAGCAAAACAAGATTATAACCACGAATGAATTTAGTTTAAAACATGATTATCAATTTTAAGGGACAGAGACATTTGAATGTTTTGTAATACCAAACTTAAAAAAAGGAAAGTTACAAGACCTGTAAAATTCACCACCCCCCCCTAGCATTTCTAAATGTTGGTGTTATTTCTGCATGGACAGATTAATATATTAAATTAAGCCAAGATTTTAAAGACTCGCAAAGCTCTATCATTCTATTTTAGAAAACAAAGATGTTTAAAACAAAACAAAACAACAAATACAAGTTAGTTTCTTCATGGTTACATTTCACAACCATTATGTTAAATGTTTTCTTTCTACAGAAACAGGGTCCTTTATGTCACAACTGCAATTATTTACTGCTAGATGTTCAAAATTACATTGGCCAGTGTTTGACTGGAACCTGTTGATGGTGATGTCTTGAGGTTTTCTGAGTTTCAAACTAAGGTGTGCCAGGTCCTCTCCTAGGACAACACTTGCAGGGAAGAGGGAAGGAGGAGAAATCAAGATCAAGTTCTTAAGATTGTTTCACTCTCTTCGCGGCTTTCTGTTTCTTGGTGATCTGTTCAAAATTTCATCCTCCTGTTGGTTGAAAAGACAAGAAACTCTATAACTAGTGAAATTTTAAAAAATAAAAATTTACCAAATTTTCAAGATGAGCCAGACTGAAATAGCCCATGTGAATAAAAAAACCAGAAACATTATTTCAAGATGTACCCAAAACAATGGCTGTCTCTGAGGTGGTGGGATTACGAGTATTCTAATTTAATGTCTTTTTTGTTTTCCATTAGCACGTACTTTTCTCCATCTAATCTATTTTAAAGACATTTTCTTTAAAAAGGATCAGACACTGTGCATCACATATTATCTTGCTTTGACTTCAACAATCTACTGGCCTGTGGGCACGTTATCCCCATTTTGAGGACGAGAAACCTGGGATTCACGGGGCCTAAAGACTATCCAAGGAGAGTCCCATGTAACATAAGACTTCAAAAGCCCAGTGCTCTTTTTATTCTACAATAGCTACTTTTTTATTGTGTGAGGCAGTCTACGGGATACAAAAAATGTAAGACATGGTCCCTACATTCAAGAGCTCTGCATTCTAGTTGAAGCAGAGCATATCCATTGAAAATAAAAACAAGGATACAAACAGCAGGAGAGCTGTGATAGCTGGAAATAGAACTTGAGTAGAGCTCTGCAGGAAGGATCAGACTGAAACAGAAGTGCTGGGAAAAGGACCTCTGTAAGCATGTACAAACATGCTAACATTAAAAATGGTTTGGGCACATCAGTAAGGCATGACTCAGGTTGAGTTCCCGCCCCCTTGGTGGGGCTGATATAAACGGACAGTTACATGGACAGACACAAGATAGACAATAGAGGAGAGAACTTTTGTCTGAAGACCTGGAGAGAGATGGACCATTTGCCTGATAGTTACAGCTGACCTTGGGAAGAGAGCAGAGACTGATACAGGAAGCTCTGAGAGACAAGCCCTATGCCAAACTATAACTGAGATTGGGAAGAAGCTGGGCCCATGAAGCCTCAGAGGAAAAGGAAGCCCTGAGGGGAAAGCTGAAACCCAGCAGAGATTGCCTGCCATCTTGCTTCAACATGTGGCAGCTGACTGTGATGAGAAAGTACCTTTTAAGGTACTGTGAGTTGGATTTTCCAGGCCTTGGGACTGTAAGCTCTTACAGTAATAAGTACTCTTTATAAAAGCCAAAAAAAAAAAAAAAAAAAGGTTTGGGGGACACTCAGCTAGAACATTAAGACAGAGAACAGCTGGGTTTGAATTTGAACCTATCCTTCCTGTTACTCAAACCAAAAACCTTGGGAGTCACCTTGACTATTCTCTTGCCCTCATAGCCCATTAACCAATCCACCAGAAGACCTAGATCCAGAAGCCCACTACTTTTCACCCTCCTCCACCCCATCACCCTGTTCAGAGCCACCACATTTGCCTGGATCATTACAGGAGCCTCCCAACTGATCCTCCCTGGTGTATACTAAGCAAAGATCACACCTCTCCCCTGCCCAAAAGCCTGCAAAGGCATCACTAAGAGGGAAAAACCAAGTCCAAATGGAGCAGTCCTTCTCCTCTGAGTCTGCTCAAGTGTCACCTTTTCAACGAGGCCTACCTTATTTAAAATTGAAACCCACTCCATACTCCCAGCACTTCCAATACCTTTTCCTATCCATTTTTTTTTTTTTTAAATAGACAATTGTTTTCTAACTTTCTATGACACTTACTTTCCTATAAGGTTTACTGACTATTGGTCTGTTTTCCCTCCCTAGAATTTAAGCTCCCCAAAGGCAGATATCTTTGTTTCATTCACTGTTGTATGCCAAATTACTGGAATAATGCCTGATACTCATCATTTGTTAAGTTATTGAATCAATTAATCCGTGGATAACAGGGATAAAGATTTAGAATACAGTGATTTGTGCAGCGAAATACTTTTAAGGCATTGGTGAGGAGAGGTAGATGAGATGAGACATAACATTAAACTGATAACCAGAAGTCTCATGTTAGGGAGCAGTTTTTAGTTTTTCTCCTAAAACATTTTGCTTATTCCAAGAAACCATTTTCAGCACAGAAAAAAAATTTGAGATTCAGAAGTAGCTTGAAAGTTATCAAATAAAACATTGGTCTACATTCTCAAGAACCCCACGTTTATATAATTGGCTAATATAATTTTTACTGCCATAGCCATTGTATATTACCCTATGAAAATACTCCCTCTACTTTAAATGTACCTTTAACTTTGCTTGAAATACAAAATTAACCCTGCCCCCCACTCTTTTACCTCTGCTTTAGGTTTTCTATCTTCTTCCTCTTGACTGACAGAGCCACCATCTTCTTCAGCATCACTTTTTTGTTTCTCTTCTACAAAAGAAGTTAAACTGAGAAAGATCTTTTTTTTTTAAGTACTTAGACAATTACCATTATAACACACCACTAGAATCTAAAACAATCTTTATTGTAACTTGCTTATAAGGGTTTCAAGTGACATCCTAGGGTCTTGCTTAAAGCAAATTTTGGAGATTATAATTCTTACCAAGTTTTTCTTCACCTTCCTCCTCGTCATCTCCCTTATCCTTTTCCTCCTCCTTCTCTTCTTCTTCCTCCTTCACATCTGGTTGAGGAGCATCAGTCTTCTTATACTCCATAGCACCAGACTGTTTCTGAAATATTCCCCGTGTAAATTCTGTTCATATTTTTTTTAACATATTACATTATCATAGGATTATTGAATACCTATGGGAGAAATTCTGTTTACATACTGGGGGATAGAGATTTAGAAATCGAATAAGATGAAATTCTTATCCTCAAGGAACTTTTTTTCCCTTGATTACGCATGTGTGTGCAGTGGTTCAAGATGGATGGAACAGTAAAAACAAAGGGGTCTGATACTCAAATTGACTGGAGCACAGATGGTAGTGGCGGAAAGGGTAGAAAAGATTACAATGTGTTTTGAATACAAGGAGAAGCATAATCTCAGTTAGCAGAAGTAAAGAGAGCCTAATCAAAATTACTTTCTTTTAAGAATTCATACAATGAAGGCTAAATAAGAAAAACCAGCAATAAGGCTGTGGTACCCTCACTGTGTATTTTTTTTTTTTTGGAAGGTGGGAATTACGGGGAAGAATGGATAATGAGAAATCAAAACGATCCAATTACAAAACTTTAACAATAGAAACAACTATGCCAGGAGGAAAGCTGGTTTGTATTCAGAAGGCTGATTTATATCTATCTATATTTGCTTTTTTAGAAAGTTGCTGCCTAAATATAAATATAAATTAATCTAACATTAATTTAGAAATATTAAAGAGTAATAATTTTTAGTGGCATAAATGAAACTAGAAACTGAGGGGCTATAAATTCTACTTCCATCTGGGCACAATAAATGGCCACTGAGGATGTAGGCCATTTTAAATCAGCACACACCACTAAGAACTGAGTGGGAGAGAGTGTGGTCTACAGTGTGAACTGTGGTCTATGGTTTGTGGCAAGGCTCCAGGATGTGTAAGTTCATTGAGGGTGGTGGGCCACACTGTGGGAGATGTTTGTGTGGGATGTGGTGGGAGGTGTGGGAGGTGGGCAACATGGGAACCCCAGTGGGTTCCGTGTAATATTTTGGTAATCTAAGCACCTCTTAAAATATATGTATATATATATAAATAACATTTTTGTAAGCAAATACAAAAAAGATGTTATAAATGTATATGCTAAGGGGGCATTTATTTAAAAAAAAAAAAAAAAAAAATGGCCACTGAGGATTAGTGAATAAAAATTTCAGACTTCAACACCACATCTAACACAGTCATTACTGAGCTGCTACAAAGAAAACCCGAGGCAACCTATCTTATTTTTAACAGCACAAGAGTTCTTTCTAAACGTGATTCCAAAGAAAATTCCTACCTTTCCAGAACAGCAGAAGAGGATAACAAGAAACACAGGCAGAGCTACTGTCAAAATGTAGACTACCCAAAGCCACGGGCGCTCTTCAGCTGCCTCAATCATCTGCCCCACTACACCTGGCTGAAAAACAAGACAGGACTGATTTCAAGATTTAGCTTTTGACACCAAATACAGGTGTACTCTTGCATTGTTCAGTTACCACATAGCAAAAATCAAACTCCTCCTTTTTCAAAGAGTTCAAGCCAAGATGTTTATACAATCTAAAAAGCAAATTAGATAAAAGCTTCAATTTTCATGTCCCCATTTATCATCAAGGTGTCTTAACTTCTATAAGCAAGAAAACTGGTCTCTTCATCACCTGAAAAAGCCTCCCTTAACCTCAGAGAATGAAGAATTTCTTGATCTAAATGTCCCTGGCTCTCCAATTCCTAGCTCTGCCACATGAGCAATTGTTTCAAAATTCCATGTACGGGGTAAACCAAGATTCAACATTTAAGATTACATTAGGGAAGCGACTGTGGCTCAATCAATAGGGCTCCCGTTTACCATATGGGAGGCCCGGGTTTGGTTCCCGGGGCCTCCTGGTGAAGGCAAGCCCGCCCGCGCGGCGTGGTTAGCTGACCCAGTGAGCACAAGCAGCAAGGGGGGGGGATAAATGAATGAATAAATAAAATCTTTAAAAAAAAAAAAAAAGATTACATTAGTCAGGTCAGCAAATAACTAGGACTAGTGCAGATTCAAGGGGAGGGTAATTAGGCTGCCTTTCCATGGAAAGAGTAGTAAAGGATTTGCAGCCTTCTGTACCATACCACCTTGAGCCAGTATGTATTCCTGGCAGCTAAAGAGCAGAAAAACAGTAATTCATTCCCATATACCACAAGTTTTAAAAGATACAGGGATGCTTTGATTTTCAAAGTTCTTTGAAACTGTTTAGGTTTGACCAATTAAATCATACCTCCTATTTATAAAAAAAAACAAAACAATAGTACAGTAAGGGGAGCAGATGTAGCTCAAAGTGGTTAAGTACTTGGTTCCCATGTATGAGGTCCTGAGTTTGATCCCCAGTACCTCCTAAAAATAAAGCAAACAAACGAAGAAACCAATTCGGGGGAGCCAGTGTAACTCAGTGGTTGAGCGCTGGCTTCCCACATACAAGCTCCCGGGTTCAATCCCCGGGGCGCCCCGGAACCTCAGGAAAAAAAAAAAAGGGGGTACATTAAAACATACCCTTAGTTGAAATACCTTTCTTGACTACAGACTGCCATCTTATGTGACTGTTCCCTATTTCTACCTGAGTTGTAGCAAATGTTCTGAAAGCTGAATGCAGTTTGTCAGATAAACCCCACTTTAGATCTAATAGCTAATGGTGTGCCTTAGAAATCAGGGAATGCTTTCATTTTACTTAGTGAATATTATAATATCTGTACTTTCCTGGTGGGAAAAATTAATAGTGTTCTTGTCCCCCTTTTAAGTTTCTCATTCACTTTTATCTAAATCTAGGTAACTGGATATTTTACAAATGTATCTTACTGTACTGTTTTTAAAAAATGAGTAAATGTTGTAAATATTTTTAATACACACACACACACATACACCCTACACATAACACAACTAGAGAATCCAAAGCTACATTAGACCAATGAAATCATGTCCAAAAATCCAATATTTTGCGCCTTAAGCAGGCAACATTTTATGGCACTTATTATGCCAGTATTCCCAAAGAAGCAAAAAGACATACCCTGAAAGATAATTTTTCACAAAAGAAGCATTATGTTACACACAATAACAGATAAAAGCATGAGAAACAAGCAAGCACAAACCTCAGCAGCCCCATCAGCAGCTTTCTTCAGACCCCATCCCTCACTGGCCCAATCATCAACTACTCTTCGGTCACCACAAATGATAAAGTTGTCAAAAAAAATGTCAGAGGTCATGGACCATAGCTCCAAACCAATAGCACTAAAAGGAGTCATTTTGAAAGGTTCCAGGTCTTCAAAGAAATCTGGATTTGGTATTTTCCTTGGTTTCCAGATTCCCTAGGAAAAACAGGAAAAGAGAAAATTATTCCAGATAATAAACAAAAATTTATGGTGAACCTACCATATGATGAATTCTATATAATCAACGGAGATAAGTGGGAACTTTATGAAACTTAAATGAGCAACAGGACTAAATTTGGTACCGTGCCAAGCACTGTGCTAAGTGTTTTGCTGGTTCTACCTCTAAAACATCTGGACTCAACCTTGCTCTGCCTCAACTATTCCAGCAAACTCTACTCTTATCAAATGCTGTTTGGGGTGGGAGTGTAAATCAACACAGACTTTTTAGGTGGTGGTTTAAAATGTACATGAACTGTAACATTAATGTAATCTAAGTATCTTATAAAAAATACTAAAATTATTACCAAAAAAAAAAAAAAAAAGTAACTCAGACCCCGCCGCCCCCAGAATGTACATGAACTTCAACTGGCAATTTCACTAATAGATAACTACCTAGAGAAATAACATATCTACCTAGATATGTAAAAGGATGATTACTGCAGCACTGACTTTTAAAGCAAAAATGGCACTACTTAAATAGCCATCAAAAGAACAGTCATATTGTTTGACTACACAATTAAAAATGCATTTAAAAGCAGATATATATGTGCATATAGACAGACCTACACTTTATACTTTAAAATCTGACAAATAAAATGGAAAAGAATGATTATAAATTTTACTGGAGTAGAAACAGAAAAGCAACAAGGAGGTGAACAGTTACATTTCCATAATAAATTTGAACATCACTACTTGAATTCTTATCATCTCATTTGAGCCTCAGTGTTTTTACAGTTACGAGTTACTGAGGCCAAGAAATGAGCTAATTTGCCATGGCCCAGACTCCAACTCACATCACCATCCTCTACCTATCACTTCACACAAACGGTCAATCTTGCGATTTGGATCCTGTGGCTGAAGCACCACTGACACCTGAGAGCAAATCCTAAGTTTTCCATTTTTTTCTTTTAGTTTTTAAACTTAAGTTATAAGGCAACAAGCAACAATGAAAACTATTCTCTCCAGATTCTAGGTTTATCTTCTGTGCAACATTTAACACATTAAGCTCTCTCTCAATTTACGGAGTTTATTAAGATCAATAAACGCTCAGGAGGCACAAACCTGGTAGTTAGGATTGTCAATCATGGGAGGCTTCCATTTACCCTTATAATTGGGGTTGTCAATCATAGGTCGCTGCCAGACACCACAGCCAGGTGCTGATTCACATTTTGGGTTGGCAATCTGAGGAGCTTCCCATTCACCATCCATATCTTCATCCCTGTGGAGATACAAACAACACATTACAAATGGTTTCTGTGATGAAGAACTACGAACAGCAGTCCAAGCACTTCGAGGTACTGCCAGGATGCTTTTAGTGTCATACTGTAAAGCACTGTCTTCTTGTGCTTCTGCATTTCCAGTAATAATGTCTTTTGATGAGAAAAGCATTAAAAAAAAGAATTGCAATTAAATTTGCCAAGCTCTACATAAAAATGTAGACACTTTGCTGTACTGCAGTATTTGAGATTTGCTTCAATGAAAAAAGTTTAATTAAAAAGTTAATGCTCTTACCAGTCCTCTGGCTTCTCTGCATCTGGGTCAGGAATATATTCTGGCTCATCATCTAACCAGCCTTCAGGTTTTGTGGCCTCTTCATCTGAAATCTTTGCAGGGGCATCTTCATCCCTTAAACACAAAAGAAAAAGCCAGTAAAGATAACACTGGCCAAAGAATCAGTATGATCCCACTCTTAATCTAAAACAGGACACTCTTAACACTATTTAAAAAATGGGGCCAAGGACTTGAATAGACATCTCTCCAAGGAAAATATACAAATGGCCAATAAGTATGATTAGCCATCAAAGAAATGCAAATCAAAACCAAACTGAATATAATGAGCAAAACTGAACTGAATATAATGATAATGTGCAAACTCATGGAGTTAAAAGCTAGACTATAAGTCACCAGGAAATAGAATGAGATTAGAGAATGGAAAGCCGAGGTCTAATCTGTGAATTGGTAAAAAGGTTGTTTGAAAATGAATAGAAATGGTGAATGCACATCAGTGTTTATAATTAGCAGCACTAATATATAAGTATGATAGTGGTTGAAAGGGAAAGTCTAAGGTCATGTATCTCATTAGAAAGCTAAAAAAGGAAACATGGGACTGTAGAGCACAGCAAACCCTAGCGAAAAATGAGTATGGTTAATAGTGCATAAGGAGTGGATGTGGCTCAAGCAGTTGAGTGCCTGCTTCCCACATGGGAGGTCCCAGGTTTGGTTACCTGTGCCTCCTAAAAAAAAAAAAAAAAAAAACAAATGACAAGCAAACAAATGAGAAAACCAACTCAGGGGAGCCAGTGTGGCTCAGTGGTTGAGTGCTGGCTTCCCACATACAAGATCCCAAGTTCAATCTCCAGCCCCGGTACCTCAAACAAACAAACAAAAATAGTGCATCTATAAGAATGTTTTTTTCTGAAACAGAACAAATGTATATTAATGTTCACAAGATGTTAATACCAGGGTGATATTTGGGCAAAAAATACAACCAAAGCAAATTATGGACAACAGTGTACAGTAATACATTAATAACCTTCCACCAATGGTTAAAAAAAAAAAAAAGTGTGCTAAGTGAAAGAAACTAGACAAAAATTACTACATATTGTTTCACTCCATCTATACAAAATGTAAATACGAGTAAATTATAGAGACTAAACATTAGCAGTTATTATAGCAGCAGAGAGAGAGATTGAGAGTTAACTACTAAGGGGTAGGGTTTTGTTTTTGTTGTTTTCCTTTTTATTTTGGAGTAATGAAAATGCTTTAATATTAACTGAAGTGATGAATGTACAAATCTGTGCTTATACCAAATGCCAATGATTGTACACTTTAGATGGAGTGTATAGCTTATGAATACATTTCAATAAAACCGATTAAAAAAACACGAGATACTAATTCACACCCAGGAGAATGGCTATAATAAAAAAGGAAAACAACTAATACTGGCAAGGATGGAGGATGCAGCAGAAAAATTAAAATCCTCATACTTGCTGATGGGAATGTAAAATGGTATAGCTGCTTTGGCAACAATGTCTTACTCTACAGCTAGATGTACATCCAGAAGAAATGAAAATATATGTCCACATGAAAACTAGTGCGTGAATGTTCACAGCTTATTTTCCCCTAACAGCCAAAAAGTAGAAGCAACCCCAACTGTCCATCAACTCATCATAAACACAATGTGGGATGTCCATAGAATGGATTATTCAGTCATAAAAAGGAATGAAGTTCTGATACAAGTTACAACATGTACCTTGAAAACATCATGCTAAGTAAAAGTCAGACTTAAAAGACCACATGTTATGTGATTCCATTATATGATATTTCCAGAATAGGCAAACCCATAGAAACAGAAAGCAGGTAAGTGGTTACAGGGGCTAGGGGAAAGGGTAGAGTAGGGATCAACTGCTTAATGGATAATGGGGTAATAAAATATTCTGGAATTAAGATAATGGTGATAGATGTATGACTTATGAATATACTAAAATCCACTTAATTGTACATTTTAAAAAGGTGAATTTTATGGTATGTGAGTTCTATCTTACTAAAAAATTCCTCCTAAGAAATTCATCAAGAAATGGCCAACTACAAAATTTTATGCAGGTGCCATAAGACCGTGCCAATTCAGTTGATAAACAAAGATACTTTCTTTTTTTTTTTTTTTTTTTTTTTAGATTTTATTTATTTATTCATTTATCCCCCCCTTGCTGCTTGTGCTCGCCGGGTCAGCTAACCACGCCGTGCGGGCGGGCCTGCCCTCACCAGGAGGCCCCGGGAACCGAACCCGGGGCCTCCCATATGGTAAACGGGAGCCCTACTGATTGAGCCACAGCCGCTTCCCCAAAGATACTTTCTATCCTTGGTCAGGATAATGTGTGTTTTATGCTAGTTTTAAATTATGTGAGAACTGCAAGGATTTGTATAAATAGTCAGCTGACCCTTTTAAAGTTGAACATTTACTCCACCCACTCCCTTCCCCCCAAAAAACTAGTTAAGGAATATAGTATTTAACAAAGTTGAGTCAGATATAAAGATCACCAGTCATACAAATGAACTTGCCATTTACACAAATGCAACAAAAAAATGAAATATGAGTTTTATTATTTCCCTTTATTCATGTGCTGACATTTCTGAAAGCTACTGTATTAAACTTCAGATATATCACATTGTGGCCATACACAAGAGTACGACCCGACCTGTTTTCATTTCTCATCACTCTCCAATTTATAACATACATATAAAAGATCAAATATACTCAATTTCTCTCATACATCTCAAGCTCACTCTAGCTCTTCTAACTTTTGCACTTAATATATTCTTTAAACCTGGAGTATCATTTCCAATCACTACCACTTAGTTAACTCTTACCCCATCTTCAAGTTTTAATCTCATTTGCCCTTCTCCAAGAAGCCATCCCTGGGTTAGATCTACTAAGTGTTCTGCTCTCCCAGCAACACCTTCCAAACATACCATTTACCACACTGCATGCCAATTTTATTTACATGACTGTTTCACCACTAGACTGAGAGCTCTGTGCAAGCAGGCTGAGTCCTTCTGGCTTTGTATTCCCCACTGTCCAACACAGAGTAGAGGTCTCTGAGTTTTTCTAATTAAAATATAATTTCAGCATTGTCCAGTTTATAAAATGGTGAAACAATGAAGATGAACAGTATGGCCCCTTTTTAGCTAGTCTATATTTTTGTAGATTATTGAAAGTATCAGATTATGATACTGTGTGCCCCACAAAGAAAATATCAACAATTGCTTGTTCAAGCCACGTGAAATATATGAAATGTCCCCTTGCACGCATATACAAAGGTTCCAAAAGCTCACCAGTCATCTGGCTTGACAGCATCCGGATCTGGAATTTTCGGTCTTTCATCCCAGTCCTCAGGCTTCCGGTCCTCAGGGTCCTCAATTTCACGCGATGGATTTACAGGAGGAGTCATGTCATTCAGCAGATTTCCACTGTTCACAACAGATTGGTCAACTAATATTTCAAAACTATTATCTGGATTCAAAACTGAAGAAAAAAAATTTTTTTTAAAAGTTAATCACTCATGCTCAAGCTCTCTTTACCACAACTCAAAAGATCTTAACTTCTAAGAGAAGGATGCAGCCCAGATGCCTGAAGGTAAATGGGTGCTGGAGGCAGAATATGATCTCAGATGCCTGGCTGTGCCCTGCAGGGGCTATGGGGCCTTGGGCAAGTTAATACCCTTTTCCTCATATGTAAAGCATAAATGCTAGTTCTTCAGGTTTCTAGGAATCACAACAAGTAATGGTTCCAGTCATCAGGAAAATAAGTGTGTATATTTATAACCATCCTCCAGTAGGAAAGGCTCATTTCTTCATTTTTAACAGTTGGTATTTCCACCAACTGTGTTACTACAATTTAAAGTCACACAAGTCTTCTATATCCTTGAACATTTTATTATTAAACCACATGTCCTTGTGGTTGTACTTTTGGAGTCCAATGAAGAAAGAAAACAATTTTACATACATAAAGGCATCTTAATTGTGGTTTATAATAGCTAAAGCCCAGATCCCATACTTAAATGCCCAATAGGCAATTGACTAAGCAACAGCAAATCTAGACAACAGTATATTATACTGCTATTACAAGTGATAATAAAGCTATAGTATACACTCTCATGGAAAAATGTTCACACTCTTTTGAAGTAAAGAAAGTATAGAAAATAGTAAAGTATAATCACTTTTTATAAAACATTACATGCCTGTATAATTATACACATATACAAAATAGTTCAGACAAATACGTATCAAAATGTTCTATCCATGGTATTTCAGATAATTTTCAATGTCTTTATTTTGCTTATTTCTAGGGAAACGGATGTGGCTCAAGGGGTTGGGCATCCGTCTACCATATGGAGAGACCGGGGCTCGATCCCCGGTACCTCCCGGTAAAAAAAAAAATAATAATATTTTGCTTATTTCTATCTTCTGAATTTCTACAGTGATTATGTATTACTTTTATTAAAAAGAAAAAAGGGTTATTGTATTCTTTAGGAAGAGTCACGTCTGTGATCTCAAAGCAGCAAGAAAAGCTTTATTAAATTAAAAACCTATCCCAATGTCCAAATGATTAAACACAATAACCCAAATGTCAAAAGCATCCAAAGACTGTTCAACTAAAAAATAATTTGGGGGTATTAAAACCCAACCTAGGGGGGCAGATGTGGCTCAGATGGTTGGGCGTCCGCCTGCCATATGGAGGAAGCTGGGTTCAATCCCCAGGACCTCCCGGTAAAATTAAAAAAATATATATAGAAGGCGCATGGGCTGCCAGGCTCTGTATGCCAGTGAGCCTCCAGGCCCCGGGAGCCATGCAGCAAGATGATGATGTAACAGGAGAGAGACACAGGGGAGAGACAAGACGAGAAGCTCTGAAAGCCAGGAACGGAGGTGGTGCAGGCGGCAGAACACCTCTCTCCTACATCAGAGATCTCCAGGATCGAATCCTGGTGAAGACTGGAGGAGAAGGATGAGAAGAGATAGCAGGAAACAGACACAGAGAATTGCCCAGCGAATGGACACAAAAAACAGCAAATGGGGAAGGGGGGTTTAAAATGGATAAAGTAAAATAAATAAATCTTTAAAAAAAAAAAAAACCCAACCTAGGGGAGTAGATATAGCCCAAGTGGTTGAGCATCTGCTTCCCATGTATGAGGTCCCAGGTTCAATCTCTGGTACCTCCTAAGAACAAACACACACACAAAAAACAACTCTCATTGGGAAGCAGATGTAGCTCAGTGGTTGACTGCCTGCTTCCCATGTACGAGTCCTGGGTTCAATCTCTGGTACCTCCTAAAAATAGTAATAATAATAATTTGGAAATTTTTTTTACATATATTTCTATTATATATCCATTTGTTGAAGATTCTTTTCAACAAGAAGATAAACCAAGAGAGGAAGTAAGGGGACCAGTGATGAAGCTCTTGATGGAATAACTTACTCTTTAAATTGTTTCAAACATCAGTTCAACCTATGAAAGAGAGTAAACAATGACTCCTTTCTTATTTGCAGGCTTGCATTTTCTCCAGATGTACAATCCTTAAATTAAATGGATAGTAAAAATGCATAATGCTCTAAAACCCTCAAACTAATGATTTTTCTTACTTAATGTATAAAGATGTGTTTTCTTATCAGTAAAATAGGTCTTCAGATCCGCATCTGGCCTCTTAGCATGCTTTTCTTCATATATACCCGTCTTTGGGTTTTTGTGCCGAAAGATGAAGTGCAATTTATAGTCCTCTCCACATTTATCTGGACCAAACATAATCGTATAAGGGGTCTTGTCGTGGAATTGATCCTTCAGAGACAAAAACGGAATATTAAGTAACTCAGTCAAAACATTCCAAAGCAACCTTTCAAAATCTTGTGATGTTTTCTTTTATAAAGTTTAATAAATTAGTGTTGCTATTAAAGGAAAACCTATTTTATGAGGCTTAGTTAGGTATCAGTGAAAAGGAAAAACCAGCAATTACCAGGAAATTTTAAATAAACTATGAAAGTGCTTAAAAAAAAAAAAGTAGGGAAGTGGATGTGGCTCCAGCAATTGGGCGCCCTGTCTTCCACGTGGGAGGTCCCATGGGAGGTCCCAGGTTGGGTTCCCGGTGTCTCCTAAAAAGAAGACACAGCAAGTGCAAAACAACAGGGGGGTAGGGGCGGGGATGGATAAATAAATCTTTAAAAACAAACAAAAAAGAACCCCACAAAGTAATGCTAGCTATTTTACACTGATGGTTACTGCTTCTTTCATAAAACAAAGAAATATGTTTGGTAAAATGAAAATCACCCAGAACAGAAACCAGGGACACAAAAGAAAGAGCTGATAGCTGTGGAATTCACATTCCTACTGCTTTTCAATTACAAAGCCTAGAATATATAAAAGTCAACATTTCTAACCCTACAACATATTTAAACAGCAGGGTTCGAGAAGGACTTTATTCTCACAGGTCTTAGAAAAGATTTGTTTCTTTTTCTTTAAGATTCTTAAAACACAATTGTGGGGAAATGGAGGTGGCTCAAGCAATTGGGCTCCTGTCTACTATATAGGGGGTCCAGGGTTTGATTCCTGGGGCCTCCTGGTGAAAGGCAAACTGGCCCGCGCAGAGAGCTGGCCTGCGCAGAGAGCTGGCACAGCAAGATAACACAACAAAGAGACACAGAGGAGAGACAATAAGAGACACAGCAGACCAGGGAGCTGAGAGTGGTGCAAGAGATTGAGCACCTTTCTCCCACTCCGCAAGGTCCCAGGATTGGTTCCCAGTGCCACCTAAAGGAAAGACAAGCAGACACAGAAGAACACACAGAGAGCAGACAGCAATCGCAAAAACAACGGGGGGGGGGGGGAGGGGGAATAAACAAATAAATAAATCTTAAAAGAAAAAGACAATTGTGTGTGTGTGGAGAGCAGGATGGATGTGCCTCAAGCAGGATGGATGTGCCTCAAGCAGGTGGGTGCCTGCCTCCCACATGGGACATCCCAGGTTCAGTTCCTGGTACTGCCTAAAGAGAAAACAAAGAGCAGACAACAAGTGCAAACAACAAGCAAAAGCAACGAGCAAACAGATGAGGGAGAGTAGACAACTATGGACCTCGCCTCAATCAAGATTGCAGAGTGAAACACTTCAGGTAGCCATCCCCCTACAGAAGCTTTGACTAACCCACAAGAACTGGCAGAAACATCTTTCCCGATGCTCTAGAAAACAGTTAAAGAATTGCAGTACCAGGGCAAGTGCCAAATCAAGAATAAAAGCTACTTAAAAGCAGTAGGAGAGAAGCGGATGTGGCTCAAGTGGTTGGGCATCCATCTACCATATGGAAGGACCCGGGTTTGATCCCCGGGACCTCCAGGTAAAAAAAAAAAAAAGGCAAGCAGGCAAGCTGGGCCCAAGCGTGGCAAGCCACAGGCCTGCGTGGACGCACAACAAGCCACAAGCGAGTGGAGCCATGCAGCAAGATGACACAACAAAAGAGAGACACAGGGGAGAGCCAAGGCAAGACATGCCAGAAACCAGGAACTGAGGTGGCCCAAGTGACAGGGTGCTTCTCTCCCACATCGGAGGTCCCTAGGATTGAATCCCAGTGAAGCCTGGAGGGGAAAAATGAGAAGAGAAGGCAAGAAACAAACACAGAAGATCACCCAGCAAGTGGACACAGACAGCAAGCGGGGGCAGGGGGATGAGTCATAGAACTGTACACCAAAAAGAAAAAATAAAGTCAATCAAAAAAAAAAAAGCAGTAGGAGGGGAGCAGATGTAGCTCAAATGGTTGAGCACCTGCTTTCCATGTACAAGGTCCTGGGTTCAATACCTGGTACCTCCTTAAAAAAAAAAAAAAAGTAGGGTCTTATGGTACCCTGGCTGGCCCGTCCCACACCCCCTACCAACTCAGTGCAGAGCCAGCCCCCGCTCCTCCTACTGCAGATATCTGGTTCCGGTTCCAGAGACAGCAGAGTAATCCTTGTGCACATAAAGGGACCATATATGTCTGGCCCAATGGGTCCCTGATGGTGGCCTGAAGGACTCAATGTCTCAGAACTTGCCCAATGTGTAGAAAGCACAGAGAACTAGTGAATGCTGTGGGAGAGCAGTCAAGTTGCGTTGCCCAAGGCAAGGGATTGCTGGCTCTAGACATATAGTGCAGTGCCTGGGACCATGAGGAAACAGTTTCCTAGGGAAGAGGGGTTTCTATCCCTATAAATGGAGGAATTCCTAGATCCACAGGCACCATGAAACCAGAAAGGTTCAGGGAGGCCCCTGTTTTTTGACTTGGAACTATTCTCCAAACTCATTGTATGAATAAGCCCTGAAGGACAGCACCGGCACAGTTCGATCTGCGAAAACTGGAAAAGTATTTTTCTTTTTTTCCTTCTTCTTTGTTGTTGTTAGTTTCTGGCATTCAAGGAAAGCTCTGTCATAGCACTAGATGGATACAAGCTTAAGGAGTCTAAATTCCAGCGATAACACACTATTCAAAATGCCCAGGTTTTACCGTTTCAGATTACAAAACATAAAAAAAACAGGAAGAGATAGATGGTCCAGGCAAAGGGGATGACTAAAGCATGTTTAGGAACCATCAATGAGGAGGATCAGACTTGGGACATTCCAGACAAAGACTTTTAAAAAATGGTCCTAAATATGCTCAAAAAGCTAAAAAGAAACACAGAGAAAGAACTAAAGAAAAATCAGGAAAACGACAGATGAAGACAAACACAAGATCAATAGACCAATGGAAATTATAAAAAGGAACCAAAGATTGTGTTCATTCAGGGAAACTGGACTTTTGAAAAAGCAAAAAAAAAAACCCCACACACACAAAAAGGAACCAAAGAAAGCTGATGACCACAGTAACAGAAATTTAAAATTCCCCTGAGGGGTTTAACAGCAGATTGGAGCTGGCTGAAGAAAGAATCAGTGAACCAGAAGTTAAAACAATTGAAATCATCCAGTTTGAGGAACAGAAAGAGGAAAGAATAAAGAAAAGCAAACAGAGGCTGCAGAACCTGTGGGTTTTGCATCAAGCATACCAGTATACATGTTGGAGAAATCCCAGAAGGAGAAGGAGCAGAGAGAATATTCGAAGAAATAATGGATGAAAACTTTTCCAATTTTTACAAAAGACATGGATATACACATCCAGCATGCTGGACAAACTCCAAACAGGACAAACCCAAATGGACCCCCACCATGCCATGTTAAAATCAAACTGTCGAATGCAAAAGATAAAGGGAGAATTCTGAAAGTCACAGGAGAGAAAGAAGCAATGTACAACATACAAGGGAGCCTAAAAAAAAAAAACCTCATTAAGTGCTGCCAACTAGGAATTCTCTATCAGTAAAACTGTCCTTTAAGAGTGGAGGGATTAAGATATTCACAGGTAAATAAAAGCTGAGGGACTTCATTATCACTAGACTGGTCCTATAAGAAATGCTAAAGGGAGTCCTGAAGGTTGAAAGGAAAAGAACAGCAGACAATTCACTGAGGCCACATGAAATAAAGATCTCCCATAAAGATAATGACATGGGTAAATATAAATGCCAGTACTACTGTATTTTTGGATACTTCCTATCAGATTTAAAAGGCAAATGCACAACAGATAATGATAAATCAGTGGTTTTGGACTCAATGTATAACTATGTCATTTATGATAAGAACTACATAAGGGGGTGGACAGAGGGTATAGCAACATAGTTTGTGTATACTACTGAAGTTAAGTTGGTTTCAAAGCAAACAAGATTGTTATAGATTTAGGATGTTAAAATTTAAGCTCCATGGTTACCACAAAGAAAATATCAGATATGCAAACTCTTAAGAGGAAGAAAGTAGAGTACAGGCTACCAGGGGTAGAGGTCAGGGTCAATGTGGAGTTAATGCAAAATAAATATGGAGTTTGTTTTGGGTGAAGGGAAATTTCTACTAATGGAAGGTGATGAGGGTACTCCAACATTGTGAATGTGACTAATCCCACTGAATGGTATTCTTGGGAGGGGTTGGGATGGGAAGTTTTATGTAGTAAACATGTTTCCACAATTTAGAAAAAGAGACAGAGATAAGGACAACCTAATACAATACATGAAATTGGATGGGATCTAAGAATGAAGGAGAAAAGGCTCAAAAGGACAATTTTATGACATAAGAAAAAATTGGAATAAACAATGTAATCTTTGTATTGACATTCACTTTCTTGAACTTGATAACTAGTATACTTAAGATGATTACAAAAGTGAATATCCTTGTTCACAGAAAATATATATGGAAGTATTATGTGTTCAGGGAGTATCATGTGTGCAACTTGCTCTCAAATGTTCAGAAAATAGATAAATGGATATAGCAAAGGGATCAAAATGTTAAAATTGGTGGATCTGGCTGGGGGGTGGGAGGATGTGTTGTGAGTTCCCTGTATGCAGGCTGTATTATTTTTGCTACTGTCCTCTAAGTTTGAAATAATAATAATAATAAAAAAAGTAGACAACTATAGGTGGCTATATAAATAGGAGTACCTACCAGGCTGAGTTCTGGGGTTTTGGAAAGCAGTTTCACATAGGCACCACCACATTCTATTCCATTTTGGAAATTAACCTCATACCTAATTTCAGAGAGAAAAGGTATGGCATTTTGAAGTAACAAATCTCTTAGTTTATTATCCTTCTCCCCCATCATAGTCATATGTTTGGTCACAACTTCCTTAATAAGGATTATATATTATATTCCTTTTGAATGGCTACTCAATCTCAGAAAAATAAAATGAAATAAAACCTTAATGCAGATTCTTAATAAATACTTTTGCAAAATCCAGACATGCATTTGCTATCAGGAGGAAGAACAGACAGTTTCTTTCAATATAAGTTATTAAGCAGGAAAAAAATTATGGAATCCCATTTACAAGAGTCTGAAAATCACCCAAAAATCCCTATTGTAATTTATATAATCTTGTAACTCTTATGTAGAATAATTTTACAATGTAATGTCTTCTGAGATAACCCATCCTAGAAAGCTTCTATCAAACAACCATTTCACTTACTGAACAATGAGGGGCTTGCTGTCAAACAGGAAGGGCTTGTTCAGTTTTGCAGAGATGGCATGATGCTTGGCCCGGGACATCAATACAAGTCCTTTATCACCTGGAAGCTTTGTTTCCTTCATTTCATCTACCTCCCACTTTCCTACAAGATGACCCAAAAAACATCTGACTTCTTAAAAATACCTTTCAAGGCCTTTTAAATGAGAATAAACAAAACTCCACATTCTAAGTCTAGCATACAGACAAAATTTTAGTATGTTCCAGTTACCTATTAAAGACGGTCTGTTAATATTAAACACACATATATTGACAACTATTAGGATATGGCTTTTTAAGAAAAACTGTAAAATAGTTTTGGGGTATAAAACAAACATTAAATAGGTCTAATTCTATAAATATAGAAGAACATGCAAAGATGGCAAAACCTTCAAGGCAAAAATCTTAAAATGTACATGTTTTTAATCAGTATTGAGACCATGGAAAATAACAAAAAAAAAATAACAACAACCTCCCCCCCCCCCCAAAAAAAAAAACAACAAAAAAGAGAGACCATGGAAACAAAATGTCAAACTTCAATCTCTAGATATAAATCAAGGGAATTCTCACCATCATATTTGGCAATTTCATCATCAGTGTCATCTTTTTTGGCTTTGGATAAAATCCACCTGTAATTAAGACAAATCCAAAAGTTAAGATTCAAATGATAGTTGACCCATGAAGAGAAACAACGTAAATGCCAATAAAAGCAGACTCTACACTTTCAAATCCCATTCTTCTTAAAGCCTACTTAGCCTCTTGACTTTCAACTTTTAAGTCTGTCATACAAGTAGTAACGTTACATTATACTTAACTCAAGAACCTATAGGAGGGAAACGGATGTGGCTCAAGAGGTTCGGCGTCCGTCTACCATGTGGAGAGACTGGGGTTCGATCCCCGGTACCTCCCGGTAAAAAAAAAAAAAAAAAAAAAGAACCTATAGGAAAAAGTACCAAATCCATCAGATTATGCCACTTTTTTTTAACAATTCAAGAAAGAATTTTTTCTCAAACAGAAAAGAGGATGATAGAGTTGGGAAGGCATGGCAGAGGTGCCACAAGTTCCAAAAGTCTATTTTCTAAATGGATACCAACACAGGTAATATTAAAAAGTTAAGACATTTCACTATTTAAGAAGCCACGAAAAGAGGAATCCATCATTCTATTTACATATTTGCACCTAAGATTTTTCCTCCCTAAGAAACACTTACCCTGACAGAGTTCCTCTGTCAAAGGAATCAGCAAAATACACTTCCCCTGTTGGAACCGGAGCTTTGTAAGTGACCTGTGTTAGATATAAAAATGAATTAAGATTTGAAATTTCCATCAACATTTCCTTCTTAGGAGGATTTACTCTCTTGGTTTGTTTTCAATTACCATAAAGCTTTCATAGCTGGTCCTTGAAATCACTCCATATAATTTACCTTTTGGCAAGACATAACAAAGGCTGCCAAAGAGATCAGTAAGAATTTAGCAATCTTTGCTTTCCCTTTGAAAAGGACTGAAATTTATCTTCATACTTTGATTATCTCAAAAGGTAAAACAAACAGATTCAAAAAGTCCTTCAAACCTTTGGAGATGGAGGAGGAATACTGGTATCTGGTTTTGGCTTTGAGTCTTCTACCTCTTCAATGACATCATCGAGGTCATCCTCAATGTCAATCATATCATCATCATGTCCATCATGAGCTTCAACAATAGCAGTTCCAAGGACCAGTAGCATACACAGCAACCACTTCCCTTCCATGGTCTGCACATAAAAATATTTAAGTTGAATATACTGCCTCCTATTTAAAATTTCATAAACACCACTAACCTCTCTTTTATTTAAAATTAAGGTCTTCAAATCACCGAGCTAAAAGGAACATTAGTGTGAGTCCTTCGTGTTATAGATGAGAAACCTGAGCCCAGATGAGAAACCTGAGCCCAGAGAGTTGAAGGGATTTTCCTAAAATCAGAAGATTCAATTTCAAGAAAATCTCAAAATAAAACTCAAACATAAACAATTGTCCCCACATGGACTATTATATTGGCTACACAGCATTCAATTAAAATTCCTAACCCCTTGCATTTGTGAAGTGTTTTACTTATAATGGACAAAAGCCTTTTCATCCCTAATTCACAAAGAGTATCGATTAAAACAATACAGTGAAATGATAACTGGAGATAACTTGCCTCACAGTGAAGACAATATGGATACTACTGTTTTGTTCAAAAATTACCAAATGTAGACATGATTTTTAAATTATTGTTTTAAAGTTTTAAGATAAAAAATATCAAAACAAGGACCCAGCTACTTTTATCTCTTATTTTCTGAGCATTTGAATGCCTTGTATATTATATTAGACTGTCATGGGTGAGGTAGTAGTGGGTCTTTCCAAGGACCACAGAGCTAAAGATAAAAAAGATATAAAAACTGAGCCACACATGGGAAGCGGCTGTGGCTCAATCAGTAGGGCTCCCGTTTACCATATGGGAGGCCCTGGGTTCGATTCCCGGGGCCTCCTGGTGAGGGCAGGCCCGCCCGCGCGGCGTGGTTGGCTGACCCAGCGAGCACAGGCAGCGGGGGGTGGTGGTGGTGTAAATGAATAAATAAATAAAATCTTTAAAAAAAAAAAAAAAAACTGAGCCACACGGATGCACAAAAATATTTAGTAACAAGTGGATTTTTGTCTGTTTTTGGATTTTAGGAGGTTAAGCCAAGCAGTTGGGGAAAAAACCCTAGAAGATGTATATACAGGATATGTATACAGGGTATCCTTTTCTCCTATCCACAAATATCACATCTCACATATTCACATATCATATCAGCCCATCTTTCACTCTTTACACTACTAGCCATCAAGATACTTACTGGTACCTTGCATTACTATGGCCTCCGGTTTCTTCTTCCTCTTTGAAACCATTCTACATCTACGTGACATATCGATCACCCAAAAACTTGTTCATGAGTCCATGTTTACAAAATCTGAGTCCGCTAGCTAGCAATCCAGCCCTCGCCCTCAACTTGCTCTACAGGGTAGTCTTCCACTCTACTCCAGACATTTCTCACTTCCCTCCTGCACACCAAGGCTAGTTATACATTTCCTCCTTCTCCCTTAAAACGCCACTAAAAACAAAAAACTAAAACACACCCAAGTACTGTTTTCCTCTCTAATTTTCTCTTTACGACAAGATTTAGATATTGTGCTTGCCTTTCTCCCCAGGGTGATGATTCCTTTCTCTGCTGAAATAAGCACAGAGAATACTGAAGTTTGAAACCTTTTTTTTACAAAAAGTTTTTAAAGAGTTTTTGCTAAAAGGCTAATCTAACCATACCATGCAAAAATATTCAACAGGCTAGTCCTGCCTAACACATTCATTTCAAAAAATGCTTTACCCAACTGCTTTATCAAAACATGCCACTAAATCTAAAGTCTGCGAGTTCACTTGACTTAGAGCAGAGTTCAGCAAACTTTTCCCGTAGAGGTAGATAGTAAACATTTTAGGTTTTGTGGGCCACAAACGTTCCCTGTTGTTTCTTTCTTTTTTGCAACCTTTTATAAATGTAAAAATTGTTATTCTTAGTTGATGGTCTGTACAAGAAGCCATAGTTTGCCACAAATTTGAGATTTCCAGAAAGCTCTTGATAGTTTCTGGTGCCACAGGTAGGAAGGGAAATTGGGGGGGGGGGGGGACGACTAGCAAACCTTATTTTTTGCTTCTTTCCCATTTACAATGATGCAGATTAATGTAATTTCTCAACAGACCTCCTAATAGGCCTAAGATGCTGGTAATATATAAAAATGTCAGTATCTCTATTTTTATAAAATAGTTCAGAAAGGCAAAATGCATTCCCTTAAGTCTTTCAACAAACAAGCTCAAAAACATGAACCTTAGGTCTTCTGCTTCCGTGACTTTCTACCACACCCGATATATAAACTCTTCAGAAAGTAGAGCTTAAATTTTTGGTCTCTGGTTTATAAGAGAGCTTTATTTTTCCAAAAACCAGGGACAGAGAGAGGGAGAGAGAAGGAGAAAAAGAAAGAAACTGAAGGGACTCCATAAACTTACATGGCCCCAATACACAACTGTGGCTGCCATTTTGACCAATTAAGTTTCTAGAAAAATGTACTTTAACTTATTCTACTGTTGAATTTAATGCCTTATAAACTCTGTAATCCTTTAAAATGAGTAACTCAAATACAGAGAACTAGACTTTCATGTATTAGGTTCTGTGGTATTTCTCTTATTTAGGCATTTTTGGACTATGTTCATAAAATGAAAGGTAAAGTTCACTGGATGCTCAAATGCTCATGGCAGTGCTAAGAACAAAGTGCAAAATAAAATAATTCATAACCTTTCCTAGGACTAATATATTAGTTTTTAGAAGAAAATCTCAATGTTAACATTATGCTATGGTTTCTTCTATACTTAAGAAACACCAGTAATCAAAATTTTCTTTTATTCACTGAAAAGGCCTCTATTCTCTACTGTCAAAATAATACACAATGGCATAGCAAGAGTACTTTGTTTGATTTACAACACAATAGAAATCTCTAAAACTAAGTAGGTTGATTCAATACTTCTAGTTAAATAAACTTCAAAGTTATCTTTCTCACAGAAACAATGCTATAAATGGTAACTGGAATCCCAGAGATAGGCTACAAACTCAAATTAGCCTGAGAAACATAGCTAAAATACATGAGTACAATGGTTACAACTTTTTAAAAAAGTAAAATGTGGTTAAGACTAGTAATTAAGTAAAACACAAAACCATTGGCTTAATTGCCACTAGGTACTGATGTTAGAACAATGTTACTCAAGGAAAGGTCTAGCAGGCTAACAATTTGTTTTTTTTTCCTCAATAATTGAAATTAGTTGATATATGTCTTTAAGTTTTCAAGTATAATTCTGTAGGGCAGGGCTTCCCAAACTTGAGCATGCAGCAGAATCACCAGAAGGGCTAACTTCTTGAAACAGATTGCTAGGCTCAGTCCCCAGAGTTTCTGATTTAATAGGGCACAGGAATTTACATTTCTAACAAGTTCCCAAGTAAGGCTAAGGCTGCTAGCCCAAAAACACTTTGAGAACCACTCCTTAGGGGGTGATGAATAAGCTACTTGTGCTTTGTGTTCCAATTTATAAAGGATTTTTGCATACTGTTTCGTGTAAGCCTCATTTTACATACTTAGAACTAAAATGTAATGAAATTATTTTAAATAATCTACTCATTATCACAACTAATAAGCAAGAATCAAAGAATCCAAATCCCATATTTCTACTAAAGACAAAAATGTTACTAAGTACTGAGGAGGTGTGACAGAAGTCAAAAGGAAACACTGGTCAGGAAAGAGCACTAAAGGGAGTGATCCGGAATAGAGGGATTGGAGTAGGGTTTATAGTGAGGGAGGAAGCAACTGAGGAAAGGATACTCCAGGTTGGTGAGCTAAGGAACCTGGGTGAAAGAAGTATCCAGGTGGAAGAGGCAGAATGGCCCCCAATGAAAAGAAAACAGCTTTTTAGGTAGCAGAAGACTGCCTGCCCTGTCAACACTTGAAGTGTCCAGCATTCCCTCCCACCACCCTTTCCCCTAGAATCCAAGTTGCATAACCTGGTTTTTCAGGTAAGAGAGGTATATGGGCACTTATCTGTTATGGCTGAACTATCCAGGATTGTTAAAACTGTGGGGATTCTAGATTGCTATACCATGACAAGTCGATTCTCATAGTTGTACACTTAGGTGCCTCATCTACTGCTAGCTTTATGAATACTGTTTTATCCTCTGTCATTTGCCAGTACTCCCAAGAGCCACTATTAAGCAAACTTAAATTTTCAAAGTTTTCTTAGAGACCTACCCATATTTGCAAACAATTCTCAACAATATATTTTTTAAGCTGGTCTTAATTCTCTGCTTCATTAATTGAAAGAAATGGAGAACATAATAGAGTAACTTTATGGTGGAGAAACCTGGCAAACACTACCTCAGCCAGGTGATTAAAGTCAACATTAACAATAAGAAGTCATGGTGGGGGCGGATGTGGCTCAAATGGTTGGGCGTCGGTCTGCCATATGGAGGGACCTGGGTTCGATCCCCGGGACCTCCCGGTAAAATAAAAAAAAATATATATATATATATAGAAGGCGCATGGGCTGCCAGGCTCTGTGTGCTGGTGAGCCGCCAGGCTCCAGGAGCCATGCAGCAAGATGATGACGTAACAGGAGAGAGACGCAGGGGAGAGACAAGACGAGATGCTCCGAAAGCCAGGAACCAAGGTGGCACAGGTGGCAGAACACCTCTCTCCTACATCGGAGGTCTCCAGGATGGAATCCTAGTGAAGACTGGAGGAGGAGGATGAGAAGAGATGGCAGGAAACAGATACAGAGAATTGCCCAGCGAATGGACACAAAACAGCAAACGGGGAAGGGGGGTTTAAAACGGATAAAGTAAATAAATAAATCTTAAAAAAAAAAAAAGAAGTCATGGTGACAGAATGTACCCTTGATGTGATGAAAACGGCACTTTAATGTGGTCTTCCTCCCTGAACCCTTTTCCCTAGCCTAATCATGAGAAAACCATCAGATGAATTCCAATAGAAACATTCTACAAAATATGGTTAGTACTTCTCAAAAATATCAGGATCATCAAAAACAAGGAAAGTCTGAAAATTGCCACAGCCAACAAGAGCCTAAGGATGAAATGAACTGTGGTTATTCTGAAATGGAAAAAGAACAGTAGATAAAAACTAAGGAAATCTAAATTAAGTATGGACTTTAGTTAATAATAATGTATCGATATTGGCTCATTAATCATAATGAATATATTATACTAATGTAAAATGTTAATAGGGGAAACAAGGTGTGGGATCTCTGGAACTCTGTACTATCTTTACAAACTCTGTATATCTAAACTGTTCTAAAAAATAAAATTAAAAAAAAAAAAAAAAAAAAAAAGCATATTGTATTATTGTGCCTCAGCTGATGCCCAGCCCCAAACCCACCCCACAATTACCTTGGGGCTTCAATAGAGTATAGAAATCTCACCTAATTCCTTTTTGAGAAGAAAGTGAGGTCCAGAGATTGAATTGCCAAAAATCACACAGCTATGGGCAGTATGAGGACCCATAAGTCAAGGTTCCTGACTGCCAATAACTATACCCTACTTGGTAATTCTATACTGCTTTGTATCTAAAGAGACATGACTTTTCATATACTTTATATCTAGGGAGATTTCAAGAAGTTTTTCCCCTTTTAAGTCATATCTTTATATTCTCAGAATTCTAAGTAGACAACACACTTTGCTGTCACCCAGTTTCTAAGATTGTCAATAGAAAATAGGCAACAATTTGCTTAAGAACAAGGCAATAATTCCTTTAAAAAACAAACTGCAAACCCATCACCACCACCACTACCAAAGCCACAGAGCAAGTGGTCCCTAGATTTGGAATGGTCGAGAAGAAAACTGAATAAAGAAATAACCTTTAAACCAAAAAGTAATTTGCTGGAGGTGGATGTGGCTCAAATGGTTGGGCATCCGTCTGCCATATGGAGGGACCTGGGTTCGATCCCCGGGACCTCCCGGTAAAATAAAAATATATAGAAGGCGCATGGGCTGCCAGGCTCTGTGTGCCAGTGAGCTGCCAGGCCCCGGGCGCCATGCAGCAAGATGACGACCTAACGGGAGAGACAAGACGAGATGCTCCGAAAGCTCTGAAAACCAGGAACGAGGTGGCGCAGGTGGCAGAACACCTCTCTCCTACATCGGAGGTCTCCTGGATCGAATCCTGGTGAAGACTGGAGGAGGAAGATGGAAGGAGATGGCAGGAGACAGACACAGAGAATTGCCCAGCGAATGGACACAAAACAGCAAAATGGGGAAGGGGTGGTTTAAAACGGATAAAGTAAATAAATAAATCTTTAAAAAAAAAAAAAAAAAAGTAATTTGCTATAATAAAGGAACATTTATCACCTTTCTTAAAATTCTCTACCTCATAGTTTGTGCCCACTAAAATATATTAGCTCCTCTAGGACAAGGATTCCCAAACTCCTGAATGCCATTAGAGTACAATTTCCCCCATACTTTCAATTTTCAGCTTGAAAGCCATCACTGTCTTTGAGTACTTCGTTTTCTGGTTCTCTTTCAGGCACCATTTTTCTCACAAACATACCCGTAATTTTTATCATTCCAAGACTGTTACCTTAAACTCTACGGAAAAGCCCCTTTGACCTGGGACGCAAACGCTGGGTGGCTGGACATATAACTCATAACTAGGCTACTACATACTACAAAACTATCTCATAGTATGCCAACTTAAAATTTCTGTCTAGGCCTGGGCCTTCGGAGAGCCAGCAATTAAAAATCAAAACCACAGGGAAGCGGCTGTGGCTCAATCGGTAGGGCTCCCGTTTACCATGTGGGAGGCCCCGGGTTCGGTTCCCGGGGCCTCCTGGTGAGGGCGGCCCGCCCGCACGGCATGGTTGGCTGACCCGGCGAGCGCAAGCAGCAAGGGGGGGGGTAAATGAATAAATAAATAAAATCTTAAAAAAATAAATAAATAAAATCAAATCAAAACCACAGACGTGGAATATTTTAACATCTATGAACCTTCAGGAAGGGACAAGTTTCCTCCAAAATGCTCCCCATTATATGCAAATGTGACTTTGGGCTGGCTTTGTCTCAGGCTATACCTTAATGTAAGCAAAGAATAAATCAATAAAACCAATGGTGGAGGATACTATATGGTCTACTTTCTGATGATCTAGAAGTGATATAGAGATAAAACCTAGAAAATCTAGGTTCTAGACAAACGAACAGACTGCACATTCTTCAAATATGTATCAGTAAGTCTCTCAAGTAAGCTTTTGATAAAAAGTTCAAGACACTGCTTTCTGCAAGTCAGAAACTCAGACTGCAGGAATTCTACAAAGGGTTTGAAGGAGAAAAGTGTGGTGTGCCTCACTGAAAACCCAACACATAACAGATATTAAATGGATATGTGCTGAAAGCATTCAATTCCAAGAGGGACAACCTGGTACCAAACGTTTGGGGGAGGGGGGGAAGTGAACCTATGTAAGGTGTCTGTAAAGTCTGGACACATGCTTTTTAAAAAAATATATAGATTGAATGTGACCTGATGACTTTGTGTGTTTTTGCCCATGTTTTTGTACTTTATGAATACAATGCTATATTAGTGCTACAAATCATGCCTTTTGGTTTTATTGGTAAATACAAGTAAACTTAAATAGTATAATCTACCTTTTTTTAAAGAAGATACCAGGGATTGAACCCAGGACCTCATACTTTGTGGAAAGCAGGAGCTCAACCACGGAGCTACACCTGCTCCCCAATGAAGTTTCTCCCCCACCTCTATTTGTTTGTTTTGTTTTTAGGAGGTACCAGGAATCGAACCCAGGATCTTGTACATGGAAAGCAGGTGCTCAACATCTGTTCCCCAAAAATGTAGCCTACCTTTTTTTTTTCAAGGAGGTACTGGAGATTGAACCCAGGACCTCAGACGTGGGAAGCAGGTGCTCAACCACTTGAGCTACATCCATTCCCTTCTACTTTTAATCTAACCTGCAAAAAAGCACATAGGTTTTTGCACTGTCATATTTTCCTTGTATAAAAAACAATGCCAGGGGGGTCGGATGTGGCTCAACTGGTTGGGCGTCCGTCTCCCATATGAAGGGACCCGGGTTCGATCCCCGGGACCTCCCGGTAAAAAAAAAAATAAAAACAATGCCAGGAAACGGATGTTGCTCAAGAGAGTGGGTTCCTGTCTACCATTTAGGAGGTCCAAGGTTCGATTCCCGTGGCTCCCTGGTGAAAGGCAAGTTGGCCCGCGTGGAGAGCTGGCATCTTTAAAAAAAAAAAAAAAGCCAAAAAAAGTAAAAATTTCAAAAATTACTGACATGATAAAATGGCAAAGTACTACACACACACGCATGTAAAAACTGGTGACATCTATTGAGATGAAAAAAAAGTTTTGGCAGTGGGAAGCAGATGTGGCTCAAGCAGTTGGGCACCTGCCTACCACATGGGAGGTCCCAGGTTCAGTTCCTGATGCCCCCTAAAGAAGATGAGCAAGACAGTGAGCTGACGCAATGAGAGACGCAACAAGTGGGAGCAGAGGTGGCTCAAGCCGTTGGGTGCCTCCCTCCAATGTGGGAGGTCTCAGGTTCAGTTCCCAGTGCCTCCTAGAAAAGAACAAAGAAAGCAACAGCAAGCACAAACAATGAGGGGGGCGGGGAGAAATAAATAAATAAAAATAAATCTTAAAAAAAAAAAAAGAGATCCCAAGAAAACCACTTCTTCCTCTCAAGGCACCACTGCCCACTAGGCCCCTTGCCTTTCCCCACCTGCAAAGGTTCGGCTGCCCTGGGCCCAACTGTGGGTGTAAACTGTCCATGCACCAGTGCTGTGTTCGGGTGATTTGGTAGTAGATGGTGGTGATGGTTGCACAACACTGAATAGGAATGCCATTGAACTGTACACTTAAATATGGTTAAAATGGCAAATTTTATGTTATATAGGCTACCACAAAATTTTCTTAAAAATCCACTGGACTGTACTTTAAATGCGTGAAATGTATATTATGTAAATTTTATCTCAGTAAAGCTGTTACTAAAAAACAAAACAAAACAAAAAATGGCAACATCTGCATAAAGTCTACAAATTGTACCAAGATCAATTTCCTGATTTTGATATTGTACTACAGTTATGTAAGGTTCCAATGGAGGAAGCTAGGGGATGGGTAAAAGGGACCTCCCTGTACTATTTTTGCAACTTCCGCTGAGTCTATAATTATTTCAAAATAAAAAGTTTTTAAAAAATGTATTACTGAATCAGTGAAGATGCTTGTTTAGATCTGATCGAAATCTAGAAACCAGCTTTAAATTGATCTGGTGCTCTCAAGCTTAAATTATCAGAGTCAGAAATATGAGCAGGATCAGAAACTTGAACTTGAGGTAAAGTCCTTCTACCTTTTTGCAGGTAAGAGTTTGTTTTAGTAATCAAATATAATTATCTACTTGTACTCAGGTCAGAGAATCTCTAGCCTCTGGGATCACAGATACAAACATGGACAAATGTATACAAAGCCAAGAAAATCTGAGCCAAACACATGCACATTT
Organism: Tolypeutes matacus; assembly: GCA_026826555.1. Lineage (NCBI taxonomy): Eukaryota > Metazoa > Chordata > Mammalia > Cingulata > Chlamyphoridae > Tolypeutes > Tolypeutes matacus. The sequence continues at coordinate 1,548,591 of JAKSZT010054325.1, read as the reverse complement.
ATATTATATACAAATGATTTCTGGTTTGCTTCTCAATTTCCCAAAGACAGGGTAAAAAGCTTAACCCGCAACATCTCAGGGTAAGAAGGAATCTTTAAGAGCAATTCATTCTCAACTTACGGAAGAGTGAGAAGCTGTTTGAGAGATAGACGTTGATCATTAACTGATGACTACGAAAAAAATGATTCTTTATGCACAAGGCAATATAACATATGCAGTGAAATGACCTGGCTTGACTCTTGCCATTTAACCTCCAGAAGCCTTCATGTCTGTATTTTACAGATGTGGGCACTAGTGGCTCAAAGGTTTGCTGTGAAAATGATTACGTCTATCTGAGTCCAGTATTCAAAGGTATATTTAAATGTTTTGTTTCTGAAACACAGTGAATGCAATTAAAGTAAATAAATTTAAAATTCTCATACTGGACGAAAAGGTATAAGGTACCTGCCTACTCCTGCAATGTATTTCAATGAAGCTGCATGCTCTTAGATACCAAGAAAAACTGACTTCCCCCCAATATTATTATTTGATTTCCTCAACTCTTCCTTATAACAGTGAATATTCAATTTCAGCATTTTTACATGGTAACTTCTATGATCATCTGTGATTTTTTTTCTTAATCTTCTGCTCAGTCACCAAACATTACTTCTCTTTATGAAAGTTCTTTTACTGTACACACTTAATAATATACAGGAGATTTCAACCAAACATAAAATATTTTATTTTTAACAGGAGATAGACTCTGCATCGAATTTCAGCATATCTAAAAAACTAGAGCAACTGTGGAATGGGCAGACAACTAAAGAAATGTCACTTCTCAAGGCAAACTTTATCCTCAATCAGGTTCCATTCAGAAGATCTTTTTAAAACAAATGGAGGTTCAAATTATTTTCAGGTTTATTAAATTTAAATTTTTCTATTTTATCTTTTCAACAAAGTCTAGTTTTCTCCCAAGGAATTATTTCTTTGTATTTTAATCAGGTTGAGGAAGTTCCCTTCTATTCCTCATTTGTTGACTGTTTTTTGTCATTAAAGTACTGAATTTGTCAAACTATTTTCTGCATCTCTTGAGATGACCACATGATTTTTGTCCATTGATTTTCATGTTGAACCAACCTTGCATTCTGTGAAAAACCCCATGTGATCACAGTGTATGCTTTCTATACGTTGCTGGATTCAGTTTGCCAGCACTCTGCTTATGGTTTTCACATCTACTGCTCTTCAGTTTCTTTTTATTGTGACATCTTTGCCTGGTTTTGCTATCAAGGTTATTCTGGCCTGAAAGAGTTGGAAGCATTCCTTCCTCTCCTATTTTTGGAAGAGTATGTGAAGGATTGGTGCTAATTCTTCTCTAAATCCTTGGTAGAGTTCACAAGTGGAGCAATCTAGTCCTGAGCTTTTTTTGTGGGACTTCAGTCTCTTAAAAGAAGTTAGGAAATTAAGTAGTTTGTTCCTGTGACATTTTCAATTCTAACTCCTTTATCCCATGAAAGATTAAAAAGAGGAAGAAACGATCCAGTCCAATACTCCTGGCTGTTTAAAAAAATGTGATTTTAAAAACAGGCAGTGTGTACTAAAAATGAGGGAGACTTCATGTAAGCTATCCATTCATCTATGTTTATAACCTTTTAAAATTTAAGTCTTGTAGATTTTAGACACCTGTGGTGGTCTACTTTAATCTTCACAACCCTAAAAACCCTGTGAAGTTAGTACCATCAAAGCCAAGAAATAATTGCATAACCTGTCCAAGCTCATATAGTAGTGTGTCTATGAGCAGGGACTCAGAAGTTTCAATCGCTGCTCAGACATTTAATAACTTGTGAGTTTGGGTGAATTACTAACCTCTGGGCCTGAGTTCCTTCACCTATAAAATGAGAATAATATCTACTATATAGAGTTGTTGAATAGACAAAATACATGTGACATCATTACAACAGTACGTGGCTTACAGTATGGGCTCAGTATTAGCTGGGATTTGTACTATTACTAGACATTGCCTAATAATGCCTTTTACTTATTACGTTTCAAAACTTGAGTTTTAAGGCAAATGAGAAACTGTAAGTCTCAGATTGGAACGGAACCACTTTTTCTTTTTTTTTTTTTTTTTAAACAGAACCACTTTTGATTGCAGTCACAGATGAACCATTTTGCTGCTTATTTTACCTTCTGACTTTACCATCATGGGCATCTAGTCAAAAAATTAAAAAATCTAAAGGAAATAAACAGGTAGATAAAATATAAAGTGGTCTTTATTGTAAATGCTCATCCATTTAAAAATAGATCTTCCACACTGCCCTGTTTACCATTCTGGATTTTTTCACTGACAGGAACATTAGAAATGATTTTTCCATATCACTTTCTTTTTTCCTATCAGCTAAGTAGGTTTAAGATGTGAATACTCGAAACATACTGCTGAAGATTCTCTCAATTCTTTAAAAAAGAGAATCCCCCCAATTAATTTTCATAGCTCAAAGTTAACCTTAATTTAAAAGTATACCTGTTGGGGGACGGATGTGGCTCAAATGGTTGGGCGCCCGTCTCCCATATGGAGGGACCCGGGTTCGATGCCCGGGACCTCCCGGTAAAAAAAAAAAAAATAATGAAAGTATACCTGTTGCAGTAACAAGGCATTTAACCAGCATTTTTTTTCACAAAAGTTCTACAGTAAACTACAGAGGCTACAACTATGCTTTAGCACATTTATTATTTTCTGGGGGTTATTATGAGCTGCCAATTCTTTATACTTTTCAAAGCAGTTTCATGTTCACCATCTTTGCCCATCCCAATAGACTCTTAAAGGTGACTGATGAGACATCTCATTCCCATTTTAAGGATGTGCAAACCAAGGCAGTACATAAGCTAGTTACTGTTCTGGGCTTTGACTTCAAGTCTCTTGAGCCTGCATTTTATGCTTACCAACCGTCATCTCATCTCTTTAAAGATAACTTGCAGGGCAAAGTGAACGCTAACTGAAAGGATGCAATTTTGATTGCCAAAACTGCAGCAATGACTTCTGTCAAAACGTTTACCCCTGTGGAACTTGGAAGATAATGTGATAGCTGAACTGTCCAGTTATGATAGTAAGGGGGGGTGGAGGTGGAGTAGGATGTACAGGACGTGGACACCCATTTTCAGATAAGTTAGAAGATCTGTTTGTTGTGCGACATTCACTCCAATACTTACTTCACTCCAGCAGTTTCACAACCCAGTTACCTGGCTTGTTTTCTTATACACCCTGGCTGGTGCAAAGGAGAACTCCCACACAGTTCTTTACCTCTGCTCCAAATATAATTATAGCAAATGTAAAAGATGCAGTTGACTCTAGTCAGGACCCTCGAACATTGCTAGAGGAAGACTGAGATACAACAGCATGATTTTAAAGAGAATTACAAGGATTCCCCTTAAAACAAACAAAAAAATCTAATTAAAAAGCTAAGCAAAATCTTCCATTTCTTAAATGAGAGGTAAAGAGACTTTACTGTGGTTCACCTTTGTCCTCCCAAGCTTTTAATATCCAGCTTAGTTAAACTTTCCTTAATCAGCACTCACTTGTGTCATGCCCAGCAATTAATTCACAAGGTCCTGTTTCTTTCCCCAGGCCATCAACGTTTTTTCAAGTCCTGGGAAATAGGACTTAGCCCACCCAGAGACTAGGATGTCAGTGTAGCAAGGCAACATCATCAAGATTATAGTAATTTGTCGCAATAATTATTTATTGAAAACTCACTAGGTATCAGGCTTCTCTGTCCTATTTTATATACATCCTCACATACTACTCACAACTCCCACCAGATATTATCATATCCATTATTTGAAAAGAACTAGAGCGCAAAGGTTAAGTAAATTGCCCAAGAACACAGAGCTTGCAAATGGTCCAAGAAGGATTTGAACCAGGACCTTAACCTTAACCACTACACCAAATCTGCTAGCCCTTGATTCTAATCCCAAAATGATTATTAAACTAATCGCATAACCTTGGGTCAGTCGTTTCACAGCTAAGCGCCTAATTTTCCTCCACTGTAAAGTGAAATGCCCTCCATGGGCTTTTGGGTCCTTTTCCCTGTCCTGTGAATTTCCGCATGGATTACTCCCCACCCCCAACTAGGTGCTGTCAGTGTTAAGACTAAAGTTTTTCAACCACTGAGTGTTCTAGTACATTCTCCAGACTCTCCAGAGTGCTAGGATCCAGTCTTCACTGTGGAGTTCTGCTTTTCGAATATTCTGAAGCTGTAGCGTTAATCCTAAATATTCCCTTTCCCTTTCAGCCCGTTATCACCTTTCCTCACTCTTAGGGGTACCTATTAGGCCCGATCCCACCCCAGATCTTTACCCGATCGCTCCAACCCACCTCGCGGCTTACCAGGCGGCCAGGAAGAGGCCTAAGAAAGCCCTAGAAGCAAAACCATAGGTACAAGTTAGCTTTCCCAGAGGTCGAGGGAGGCTCCAGGGCACCTGCCACGCCTCCCGACCCTGGCGGTGCGGCCCGGGCCTATCTCCCCAACTGAAGAGGCCCAGGTTCGGGACTCGCCGCCCCATGGCCGACGCGTCCGCCGGGGCCCAGGCCCTCGAATCCCAGCCGGAACCCCTCGGCCCCCAGCCACACCCGGCCCCTTGGCCGCGACGCCGCACTCCCCGCCCCCCCACGGGGTCCTCACAGGCCCAGGAGCGCAAAGGCCTAGCGTCTCACCTCGAGCCTCCCGGGGACCGCCGGCGGCACCAGCGCCTCGTCCCACCCGCACGCAAGCCTGACCCCGCGCTGCAGCAGAGACCGCGGAGGAGGTGGCCCAACCGTCACGTGCCGCAGAACCAAAAGGCCTCGGCTACTGCTGCCGCCGCCGCGCGAGCGAGCCCCACTGCACGAAGCCCGACCCCGCGTCCGCCCCTCGCTCCTGAGTGGTTGTGGCGGGAGCCAAATCCCGCCTTCGGGAGCAAGCTTCGGGATCCGGTTGGTCACTGTGGCCATCGTTCTATGCACCTTCCCATACGCCCCCTAGGGCTATTCTTCGTGGAGCGTGGCGATTGGCTGGAAGTGAGGCAGGAAGTGGCTACTGGTTGGGCGAGAATGGAGAGGGCGGGATCAGGAGCGGCGGGCGCGCCCGTCCTGGGGTGGGGTCAGCCCGCCGGGCGTTCCTGGGCCCGGTTGTCCTGGTGCCTTAGTGGGCTTCTCGCCAGGCGTGTCATTTTTGACCGCTGTGGCGCCTGTTCTTCGGGTGCCGGGAGTCGGGAAGAGCTAAGGGGAAATGGCATCCTGCAGAGGGACTGGGAGTTCCGGCGGGCTCTTAGGAAGGGCCAGGCTGCCCGCAGCGGTAACCCGGCAAGGGCGGCCTTGGGCCCGGCATGGTGTCCACTGCACAGCGCTTTCTAAACCAGGCCCCACAGTTCCTGCTGAGTCATCGCTCTGGGTCCTGGAACCTGCAGCCGTCTCGTTGCCTAACGTAAAATGTAGTTCAGAATAATATAAATCTTCAGTTTGTCATGTTTCCTGCAAGTGAGATTAGACGTAACGGCACAGAGATATACTGACGATTGACAGAAGCATGGTGCAATAGAAACATTAAAACATACACAATTTTTGTAACCCACTTGTAGCAAATCTGCAGTTTTCAATAAGCCGAGAGCTGCAGAATAAGTTAGGGGCCTAGGGTTTTTCTAAAACTTTACAGGTCCTGGTCTCTTGTCTTCCATTTGTTTGGATACCCAAAGACTTGAATCCCAGGGTGGGAAAAAAACAGAACCAGCAGGTATATCCTAATAGTTTTATTCCTTCCTACCACCTGGAAGGGAATTGAGGCGTTCAGGGTTTGGTGTTTGTATGAGTTTAGTTTCTGCACCTCTCAGCCCCCAAATTTGCGCAAGAGAATTTTGCTTTCTACTTCCTATTTACCTGGGGAAATAGGCGTTTAAGGCAAAATAATAGTCTGCATATTGGTATTCCAAACAATGAGCTTTAAAGTGAGTAAAGGAGCTGCTGCAGGAAAGGTTAAGTGCTAAAAGACGGTGGTGAGGCAGGTTAGTACAGTGAAAGAGGGAAGGCGGCTTGTTCTGGCAGACCACATGGCCATGAGAACCTGAGGGGAAGGCTGCTGGAAAGATTCCTGTGAGACCCTGACCACCAGACCCCATTTGGAATTCTTTCCTGGGTCAAGGGAAGCCCCGGATACCTTCAAACAAAAGTCCTCATCGTTGGCCCCCTGAGAGCTAAGTCCATGGTGGAGTAACCAATCAAAACAGCAAACAGCTTGGGCCCCTCGCCAACATTATGAAGGGGGAGGTGTAAAAGTCTTAAAAAGGCCTAACTCGGCCCCACGCACTCGACTCATCCTGTAGCACACCCGCAGTCCATGTCTAGGATTGTGTACTCTTTTCTTGTTTCTTAATAAACTCTTTATTTCAGGGGTTCTTAATCAGGGGTCCATGGACCCAAAGATTTCAGGGGGTCTGTGAACTTGAATTGGAAAAAATCAACCTATTTTTTTTTTTTTTTTTTTTTTTAATTTTTATTACCCCCACTCCCCTGGTGATTCCCTCGTCTGACTGCTCATTTTCTTTAGGAGGCACAGGGAATCAAACCCAGGACCTCCCATGTGGGAGGCAAGTGCCCAATTGCTTTAGCCATTTTCACTCCCTGCTGGTTACGGTATCTGCTGCTTGTGGCGTCTGCTTGTCTTCTACATCTGCTCCCCCAACTTACCTTCACTTTCTCTAACCTCTCACTGAAATCTAGCACTTCCTTCACTTATGAATGTATGCAATAAATAACAGTAGTATTCATTTCACTTGACTGAAAGGGGTCCGTGGAACAAAAAAAAGGTTAAGAACCCCTGCTTTACTCTCTTGCCTACTGTATGGTGTGTCCTTAAATTCGTGTATGCAACATTAGCCAAAAACCTAGAGTCCAGAACCCAGAGCCTTCCACCAACAGTGGTACTGAAGTGAATTCAATGAGGTTCTGATTTGGGAAGAACTTGCATCTAGGATGGCCAGGGAAAGTGGTTAAAGAGTTGAGCTGGATATGGTAGGATATTTCTATAGAGAGTGGGAGGAAGATTTCTTTAAAGAACAGCATTTGCAAAGGCAAGAAAACAGGCAAAGTGTGTTTGGAGACCTTCTACAATAGTGTTAAGTCCAGAGAAGGATGTTCATTAAAGTGAGTGGTAAATCAGCTCTAGAGTTGGACTGGGACCCGGCATTGAAGGCCCAGCCAAGGAATTTATAGGGAGATATTTCAGAGTTTAAATTTGGGTCATGATTTAGGCGTTGGAGGAGACATTATTTTAATATTATTCCAGGGAGGTCTGAAAGACTAACAGCTATGAGGTGAGATAGGAAACCACTTCTTGCAGTTGGTAAGGGACAGGATTCAGGAATGGCTTCCTGTACAGAAACAAACACATTAAATATTGATGCTGGCAAATGGCCCATTCAACTCAGGAGGCTAAGGAAAGAAAAGAAACCAAAGGCAATATGGAGAGCTTTAAGGCCTGGATGACTCGAACGAAGTGAGACGGCAGAACCCCAAAAGAAAGAGGTAAGTCAAGCTTAGCTGAGTCTGGGAATATGGGTTTGGGCCTGAGATGGTGGGTCTAGAGGTATGGATTTTTCCACCAAAGCATGATGTTCTTCAAGGTAGGAGGTTAAGGCTAAAAAAGAATGAGATTTCTTTTCTTGCCAATTCAAAAGGTAGTTTGAGGCAGTAAAGTAACTCATTAAAATAAATAACCATTGTATATAGTTCTTAGATGTAGGAGGTATGGGATATTGGGTTGAATATATTCTGACCTTATTGTATAGCCCACAAGTTGTTTTTCAAAATAAATTCTTTATGTCCATTCAAAAATACACATAACCTTTGCCCCAGCAATTGCACCCCTGGGAATATATCCATGTGTGTGGAATATATCTACATACCATACTTGTGGGTATAAACATACACAATGATGCATTGTTTTGGTACCAAAATCCTGGAAATAACCTAATTGATCAGTTATAGAGAACTGGTTAAATAAAATATGAAAAACATGAGGTAATGACATATATGTGGAGTGATCACCAAGATTTAGTGTTATGTGAAAAAACACTGAGTAAAATATGCTTCTTTCTGTGTTGAGAAGAGATATATTCTTAAAAATATAAGCTTGAACAAACAGGCTCACTGGAAAACAAACTGTTAAGAGAGGGCTTGAGACTCAAAGCAGGAAGGAGACTTTTTGTTTTTTAATAACAGATGCCTATATTACTTTCTCAAAAAGGAATCAAGTAGATTTCTGTTTTGTGCTTAAGTTTCCCAAAAAGACAGAATATGTTTTAAAACCACTGTAAACAAAATTGTACTGAAGACATTGATCAATTTATCCTCCATAACCAGCTTCCTCTTATAGCTTAAGTTTCCCCTTCTACCTTAACCCACAAGGTCCCAGAAGAAATGCCACCTCATCCTTGCTCGCTCACACATTCCTTTGCTGAAGGATAAAGAGGGGTACACACACCCCACATTTCCATCAGGCCCTTTCTTTCTGGTTAGGCCAGTAAGGGTCACTTCGTTGTACCCACACTAATCCCACACTGTGAAATTGATAAGCAAAGAACAGTATGTAATTATTTTAATTGAAGTTTCTTTTATTCAGGTTTTTTTATTCAGGTTAAACATTTCTCATGTTCATTAACCATTTATATTTTCTTCCACTTTAAATTGTTTACTGATGTCATCTGTCCCCTTTTCTATTACAGGGTTTGCTTTTCATATTGGTTTGTAAGAAATCTTCATGTATCAGGATATTAGCTTAGCTACTATAATTATTTTTTTCCCACTTTAAGAGCTTTTCATTTGGGACTCTTTTTGGCTATAAGAATCAGAAATATATGGAAACTCACTCAAGGAAAGTATCTAAGGATACCAAAGAATCCAAGTACAGGAAAAACAGTCTTGCCTCCCCTTAAGCTATTTGGAACTGGGAGTTGGACTGGAGGTTGCTCTGTCTTTCAGAGCCACCTAGACTCTGTTATCTGTTCCATCTTTGTTTTAGTTAGCTAGGCTTCCAAAATTCAATATATCAGAAATGGGTTGGCTTTTAATAATGGGGATTTATTAGGTTGCAAGCTTACAGTTTTGAGGCTGAGAAAAAGGTCCAAGTCAAGGCATCATCAGGCAATGTTTTCTCCTTGAAGACTGGCTGCCAGCGGTCCTGGACTCCTCTGTCACATGGCAAGGCACATGGTGGTGTCTGCTGGACTCTCTCTCCTGGGTTGCTTTCAGCTTCTGGCTTCAGTGGTTTTCTCTCTGTGTGTCTCTCCATATTCATCCCATTTATAAAGAATTCCTGTAGAGGATTAAGACCCACCCTGGGCCACATCACAATTGAAGTAATCTAATCAAAAGATCCCACCTACAGTGCTAAATGTACAGTATGGACCGTGGTTAGTGATAATAGTCTGATGATAGTTCATAATCTGTAACAAATGTTCCACCACGGTGTGGTATGTTGATAGAGGGGTGTTAGATGGGAATTGTTTTGTAAGTTCACAACTTCTGTAATAAAAATATATTTTAAAAAATAAGAGAGTGGGTTGGGGGAAAATACAATAAATGTAGGATATGGACTACAGTTAGTAGTAAGATTTTGATGATATTCTTTCATAAGTTGTAACAAATTTCTTACAACAATGCAAGGTGTTGGTGGTAGGTTGATGTATAGGATCCCTGTATGATGTTATGCATGTTTGCTTTCTAAGTTCATAACTTTTACTATACTTATTGTTTATGTTCATGTATAAATAATATATATAAAAGAATAATAATAGGGTGGATTTGGAGAAAAATACACCAAATGTAAGATACTTCGGTTAGTAGTAATATTTTGAGGATGTTCTTTCATCATTAGTTTAAAATGTTTCACAACAATGCAAGGTATTGGTGGTAGGGTGAGGTATGAGATCCCTGTATGATATTATGTATGTCTGTTTTGTAAGTTCACAACTATTACTATACAATTGTTCATATATGTTTATGTATGAGTGATATACTTCAATAAATTTTTAAAAATGAAAAAGTGAATGCACGGGGGGCGGATGTGGCTCAAATGGTTGGGCGTCCGTCTGCCATATGGAGGGACCTGGGTTCGATCCCCAGGACCTCCCGGTAAAATAAAATAAAAAATAATAATAATAATAAAGTGACTGCAACCAGAGACATTGGGAGCATTGCAGTGACCCCAAAAACAGCCCATTAAAAAAAAAAAAAAAAAAGGTCCCACCTACAATAGGTTCACACTCACAGGAATGGATTAGCTCTAAGGACATGATTTTTCTGGGGTCCATAAAAGCCTCAAACTACCACAATCCTCCTCTTTTCCTTCATCAAGGGTTTCCACAAGTAAGGAAAAGGGGCTTCCACTCACTGCTTGTATATAAGGCCTAAGCCCTCCTGTCATGCCTGTTAGCCCTCCTTTATCTCCTGGTTCCTCAGCTCCAGGACCAACTAGAATACTCAAGATTAATGTAGCCCCCAATTCTCCTTCAGTTGTGGGATCTACTCCCCAAATGTTTAAACACATTAGACAATCAACTCTATGGTCCAGTTCCGTGATTTTGATAAATGCATACACTGTGCACCCTCGATCATAATGAATATACAGCACATCTCCATGACCCCAAAAGTTTCCCTGTTCATGTTTCTATTGTAAGTTCACAACTTTTACTGTACACTTATTGTTTAAATGTTCACGAATGAATTATATACTTCAAATAAAAATTTCTTTAATGGGAAAAAATAAAAGGTTCCCTTTTACCCATTCCCAGTCAGTCCCCACACTGGCCTCATGCAAACTGATCTGCTTTCTGATCCTACAAATAAGATTTGTCTAGAGTTTCATATACATGGACCCATACAGTATGTAGAGTTTTTGTGCCTGGTTTCTTTTGCTCAACATAATGTTTTGAGATTCTTGTAGATGTCGTGGCATTTATCAGTAATTTGTTCCTTTTAATGCTGGCTACTGTACGGATATATCACAGTTTGATTATCCTTTTACCAGGTAACAGATACCTAGGCTGTTTCCAATTTTGGGTTATAATTTATAAAATTGCTATGAACAGGGAAGCGGCTGTGGCTCAATCAGTAGGGCTCCCGTTTACCGTATGGGAGGCCCTGGGTTCGGTTCCCGGGGCCACCTGGTGAAGGCAAGCCCGCCCCGCATGGCGTGGTTAGCTGACCCAGCGAGCACAAGCAGCAAGGGGGGGATAAATAAATGAATAAATAAATAAAATCTTAAAAAAAAAAAAAAAAAAAATTGCTATGAACATTCATGTACAACTCTTTCTGTAGATTTATGCTATGATTTTCTAATAAGCTGACATCATCCTCTTAGTTTACCACCTCAATTGGGAGACATAGCCTCTGCTTGCTTCCTAAGCAATACTGTTTGTGAAGTAAATTTTTTTGAAATATTAACACATTTAGATGTCTTTTATTCTACCATCCTAGAGTTTGTTAACTTTGAGTTATAATTTACATACCATAAAGTTCACCCATTTTAAGTGTACAATTCAATGATTTTTTTTTTTTTTAGTATAGAGTTGTGTACCCATCACCACAATCCAGTTTTGGAATATCTCCCAAACAGTTTCCTTGTTTCTGTTTGCAGTCAACTCCCCCTGGACCTGGGCAACCACTGAACTGCTTTCTGCCTTTATAGATTTTCCTTTTCTAGGCAGTTCATATAAATGGAAACATATAATACGTAGTCTTTTATATCTGGCTTCTTTCACTTAGTATGATGTTTTTGCAGTTCATCCATATTGTAGCATGTATTATTTGTTCCTTTAATATTCCATCCTATGGATAAACCACATTTTGTTGAGGTACTGATCAGTTGATGAACATCTGGATTGTTTCCAGTTTTCACCTCTGATAATTCTTCTATGAACATTTATATACAAGTCTTTATGTGGACAAATTTCCATTTCCCTTAAGTGCATAGAAATACAATTGCTGACTCTTATGGTAAGTTCATGTTTAACTTTTTAAGAAACTGCCAAATTGTTTTCTAAAGTGGCTGTTATATTTTACATTCCCACATAAGAGGGTTCCAATTCTTCTGCATTGTCACCAACACTTGCTATTGTCTTTTACTCTCTTTAAATAGACTGTATTATATCTGTAAGTGAAAAACCCCAGAGCTACTGTTAGGCACAAAAATACTAAATATTTAATATTATCAAGCTTGTGTGATTAGCGCATGGTTTTGAGGCCAGCGACCTCAGTGTCTCTCTTCCTGTCTGCCTGGGTGAGAGCTCCATCTTGCTGGGGATACAATGCCAATACTTCTGTTCTCATGTCAAGCAGCTTCCTTTCATTCAATGAATACAATTCTTTTACTCTGCTCTTTTCTAGAATGAAATCTAATTTGGTATCTGTTTCGACTTTGATCACTTCATCCATTACTCATTGTATCTGATATAGTTCAAGTTTTATTTTCTCATTTTATACTCTGAGGGCCAAAAATTCACACTTCTGCAAAATAATATCCTTTTGTGCATTGGCAATCTGAGATACTGTGTGCTGAAAAGACTGAGCTCCTGCTACATCTTGGTAGCATGTCTTTGTAGATGTCAAGATCTTGACCAAAGCTGACACAATGATTTCGGCTTGTTGAATAGTAAACTCATTTACTCCTGGTAAACACTTGGGTGAGTAAGGCATGAGTGTCAAAGTAGAGCCCCCTACTCCCAAAAGAGGTGGAATCTCTCCTTTTGTGTACCACCTACAGAGACCCAGCAAAGAGGCTTGGTTCTCTCCTGGAGGAAGCAAGGGTGGCCACTGACGCCCAGGTGAAGGGCACTGGTGACACAGGTGATGCCCCCGGCAAGGCACCAAAGGGCCAGAGGCCACTGACCCTGTGTTGGTGGTCAGACCTGGGTCCGTGAAAACGGTGCCGCGGATGACAAAGAAAGAATAAGACAAAAAGAAGAAAAACTGGGATCCGGGGACTCTCCATCCGATATGGAGAGAAGAGCCCCCCCACCACCTAAGGTGTGGCTTTTATTTTGGCTTTAGAACAAAGAAAATATGTATGTACATATACAAAGGCAATAGATACTTGACAGTTTACATTTTACTAAAATGAGCAAGCCTTAAAGGTTAATGGCTCAGTTCCTCTTTTCCTTCCAGAAATTCACAGACATTGTAAATCTTACAAGCTCAAGATGATTCCCCACCCAGCTCCTATTAGCAAGAGACCGGAGGGCTTGTTTCCTACATTCCAAGGTGACCTTCTTTTTTGACAGTAGTCATGGCTTTTAATTGAAACTCCATCAACCCTGGTCTGGGCAGAGGACATAGGGTGGCTGTGGCCAGACCTGTCTGTCCTTTTTCGATATAGCCATTCTAGTGGTATCAAGCATGTAGTGGTATCTCATTGAAGTTTGCTCTAAATCAAGCCAGCCCCCTGGAGTACAGAAGTTGTTAGTTTGTGTGGTCTTCCCATTCGTGATACAAGTTCTACCCTGCTGATCAAGCTGGAGGAAGGGAAGCAGCTTTAGCCAAGAATGTCACAAATTCCCACTGTTCTCATCCAAATTTCATATGTGTTTCCTGAACAAATAAATGGCTTCTCAACTTCTTGCTGCTTTTGGTCAATTTCCAGAGCCCAAATTTTTTTATTTTCCTGAGGTTTTTAAAAATTAATTTATCAGAGCATTTGGAAGCTTGCAGAAAAATAACACAGAAACTGCAGAGTGCCCATATCCCGCTTCTCACTCACACAGTTTTCCCTACTCTAATTTCCCCCAGTTTTATAGTGGTTTTGTGGGGAGAGGATTTGCTAATGTCACTTGGCCATACTACTACCCTCACATAGTTTTAGTTGAAGATTTTTTTTCTCTTTCTTCAAAGTTGTTTATTTTTTTTCCCCCTGGTGCCTGTTTTGGCCTCTCTGCTTCACATTGTGTGATAGTTTGAAGCTGTTTGAACCCCAGAAAAGCATGTTCTTGAAGTTAATCCATTCCTATGGGTGTGGATCCATTTTTAGTAGGATCTTTTAGTGAGTAGGATCTTTACTTAAGATGTGACCCACCTCATTCAGAATGGGTCTGAATCTTCTTACTGGAGTCCTTTATAAGAGAATGCAATTTAGAGAGAGATGAGAGAAAATCAGGAAAGCAAGAAGCTGGAAGCAACAAAACCCATAAGAGAGGGGAGAGACCAGCAGATGCCACCATGTGCGTTTCCATATCACAAAGGGGTCCAGGATCACCAGCAGGAAGTCTTCAGGAACAAGGTATTGTCTTGATGATGCCTTGATTTGGACATTTTCACAGCCTCAGAACTGTAAGCTTGTAAGCTAACAAATTCCCATTGTAAAAGCCAACCCATTTCATGGTATTTGCATTCTGGCAGCCTAGCAAACTAGAATATTGCAAGGGTTCTTTACCTGGGCCACACACACTAGAATCATCTGGAAAACATTCAAAATCCCAGTGCTCAAGCTGTACCCCCAGCACATTATATCAGAATCTCCGGAGGAGGGCCCAGGCATCAGTATGTTTCAAAGCTCCCCAAGAAACTCCCATGGGCAAACAGGGTTGAGCCAATGTTTCGCTACCTGTGGTTGTCTGTGGGGAGGCTGGAGCTAGGCATGTTAGGTGGTGGGAATAGCCCAATGTTGTATCTCTGGAACTACACTCCTGGGTTGAGCAGCTTCCCCAGGGAAGGCTCTTTCAGCCCCTTGCCAGGAGGTATGAGCCTGGGTGCCAGGTTTTTGGGAGCTGAAGGGAGGGGAATAAGAGGGTGGGAGACTGTGTGTGTAAAAATACACTAATCTCCTTGTTTTCAATTTGATATTCTATCCTCAAATGGTGCTTTGTATCCCCCAAGTTGTACTCTATTTACCCTTCTTAGTTTTCTTCCAGAGTAGAGGAGATCACCCAAGTTCACTGGATGGAGAAAGGGATCTAACTTCTGGAACAAACTTTCAACCAACTCTCCTGTTAATAGTGCCCTCTTCCAACCATATCCAGAGCTATTAAGACTTTCGCTGGGGGAAGCGGCTGTGGCTCAATCAGTAGGGCTCCCATTTGCCATATGGGAGGCCCTGGGTTCGGTTCCCGGGGCCTCCTGGTGGGGGCGGGCCCGCCTGCACGGCGTGGTTGGCTGGCCCGGCGAGCGCAGGCAGCAGGGGGGCGATGAATGAATAAATAAATAAAATGTTAAAAAAAAAGACTTTCGTTGGTTCTGGAACATCAAAATAAGGCTATTTCTCGGGTTTCTCCACTGCCAGCCAACCAGGGCATCACTCAGACTTCTAGGTTTTCAGCTACCCAGATTCTGAGGCTGTTTTTTCCTCTTCCGTTCTCTTTCTTGTGGACTTAGGCCTTTTAATAGATCTCTTTGTCTTTTTATTTTTTTTTTTTTATTATTATTTTTTTTTACAGAGCAGACACTACAAATAGCATCTCTTTGTCTTTTTAGAGGAGTTTCAGGAGACAGCAAAAGTGAATGCATGGAAGAATTATCACCAGTCCTTTTCAAATGCTTCCAAAAAGCTGAAGAGGAAGGAATACTTTCTGGTTCATTCTGTGAGGCCAGCATCGCCCTGCTACCAAAGCCAGACAAAGACAGACAGACTGACACACACACACACACACACCACTACTGACCAATATCCCTTACGAATAAATATGCAAAACACGAGCAAACTGAATTCAGCAACATACTAAAAGGATTGTACACCATGACCCGGTAAGATTTATCCCAGGAAAGCAAGGGTGGTTCAACATATGAAAATCAATCAATGTAATACACCACATTAATAGAATGAAGGGGAAAAAACCTACATAATTATTTTAATTGATGAAGGAAATATATTTGACAAAATCTAGTATCCTTTCATGATAAAAACACTTAATAAAAAGGGAATAGAGAAAACTTCCTCAACAAGATAGAGGCCAGTATGGGAAAACCCCACAGCTAACATCATACTCAGTGAAAGATTGAAAGTTTTCCTCCTACAATCAGGAACAAGACCAAGATGCCCATTCTTGCCACTTCTACTCAAGATAGCATGAAGTTCTAGTCAGAGCAATTAGACAAAGAAAGAAATAAAAGGCATATAAATTGGAAAGGAAGAAGTAAAAGTTTATTCATAGATGAGATGATTTTACATGTATAAAACCCTAAAAAAATCTACACACACACAAAACTTTTTAGAGCTAATAAAAAAATTCAGCAAAGTTGCAGGATATGAAATCAGCATGCAAAAAAAAAAAAATCAGATGTATTTCTATACACCAGCAAAGAACAATCTGAAAAGGATATAACAAAACAATTCAATTTATGATTTCATCAAAAAGAATAAGGGGAGCAAATGTAGCTCAAGTGGTTGACCACCTGCTTCCCATGTACAAGGCCTTGGGTTTGATCCCCTGTACCTCCTAAAAACAAAATCAAACAAATGAAAAAACCAACTCTCATTGGAGAGTGGATGTTGCTCAGTGGTTGAGTGCCTGCTTCTGAGTAAGAGATTCTGGGTTCATTCCCCAGTTCCTCTTTAAAAAAAAAAAAAAAAAAAGTTAAAAAAGAATAAAATGCTAGGGCTAAATTTAACCAACAAGGTGTAAGACTTGTACGCTAAAAATTACAAAATATTGCTGAAAGAAATTAAAGAAAACCTAAATAAATGGAAAGAAATAAAGACATCCCATGATCACAAATTGGAAGACTTAATATTGTTAAGATGACAATACTACCGAAAGCGATTTAGATTCAATGTAATCCCTTTCAAAATCCCAATGCCATTTTTGGCAAAAATAGAAAAACCCAATCTAAAACTCATATGTAATTTCAAGTACTCAGAATAGTCAAAACAATCTTGAAAAGGAAGAAAAAAGTTGGTGGACTAATATTTCCTAATTTCAAAACTTATTAAATGGGAAGCAGATGTGGCTCAAGCGATTGGGTTCCTGTCTACCATATGGGAGGTCCAGGGTTCGATTCCCAGGGCCTCCTGGTGAAGACAAGCTGGCCTGCGCGGAGTGCTGGCCCACGTGGAATGCTGGCCCGCACAGGAGTGCTGGCCCGAGCGGAAAGCTGGCGCAGCAAGATGATGCAACAAAATGAGACACAGAGGAGAGATAATAAGAGACACAGCAGACCAGGGAGCTGAGGTGGCACAAGAGATTGAGCACCTCTCTTCCACTGGGAAGGTCCCAGGATCAGTTCTTGGTGCCACCCAAAGGGAAGACAAGCAGACACAGAAGAATGCACAGCAAATGGACATAGAGAGCAGACAATGAGGCGGCAGGGGGTGGAGTGGGGTGGGGTGGGGATAAATAAATAAATTATTATTTTTTTTTAATTACAAAACCATGTAATAAAAACTGTGTTGTACTGGCATAAGGATAGACATATAGACCAATGGAATAGAACTGAGAGCCCAAAAATTAATCCTCACATCTATGGTCAACTGATTTTCAAAAAGGGTGCCAAGACGACTCAATGGTGAAAGAATAATCTCTTAAATAAATGATGCTGGTGAAACTGAATATCCACATGCAAAAGAATGAAGTTGGACCCTAACTTACACAATATACAAATATTAACTCAAAATGGTCCAAAGATCTAAATTTAAAAGGTAAAACTCTAAAACTCCTACAAGAAAACATAGGAGCAAATCTGTATGACCTTGGATTTGGCAATAGATTTTTACATAGATATCAAAGGCACAGCCAACAAAAGAAAAAGACAATTGGACTTCATGAAAATTAAAACCTTTTGAGCACCAAAGAACAGTATCAAGAAAGTGAAAGACAACCCACAGTTTGGGAGAAAATATTTGGAAAACACTTATTTGATTAGGGCTTAACATCCCGAATGTATAAAGAATTTCTACAACTCAACAACAAAAAAGCAAACAACCCAATTTTAAAATGGGCAAAGGACTTGAATAGACATTTCTCCAAAGATGATGTACAAATGGCTAACAAGCGTATGAAAAGATGCTCGATTTCATTAGCCATTAGGGAAATGCAAATCCAAACCACAATGAGCTACCATTTCAATACCTGCTAAGATGGCTATTATTTTTTAAATGGCAAGAAACAGGTGTTGGCGAGGATGTGGAGAAATTGAAATCCCCATGCATTGCTGGCGGGAAGGTAAAATGGTGCAGCTTTTGGGAAACAAACAAAACAAAACAAACAAAAACCAGTAAACCCAATCAGCAGAATATAGCTTATTTCCAAGTCTTCTATTGTGGAGGGGAGGGGGTCATTCCAGCTTCTGACTTCAAATAGTAGCCAGATTCCATTTCCCTATTGCATGGAGTGCTCTGGGTCCTGTTTATCCTGCCAGAACTAAACTCCCATTGTCTGCTGCATGCTTCCCGAGACAGAGTCCATTTCAGGTGACAGCAGGTGACACCTGTGGCAAAGCAGTTTGCATCTTTCTTCCATTTCAGGTCCAGAGAGTTGTTTATCTTGTACTTGATCCCATCTCTGTCCTTTGGTTTCCTCTTAAACATTTTGTCCATTATTGCATAGAGGGGATTTTCAAAGTGTGATCTCACTGTGCCATACTCAACTGGAATATCCTAGCTCCCATTTTGCCTGGTTCAATAAAAAACACAGGGAAGCAGATGTGGCTCAAGCGATTAGGCTCCCATCTACCATATAGGAGGTCCAGGGTTCAATTCCCAGGGCCTCCTGGTGAAGCCAAGCTGGCCAGTGCCGCGAGCTGGTCCTAGCAGAGAGCCGGCCTGCGTGGAGTGCTGGCCCGCACAGAGTGCTGGCCTGAGTGGAGAGCTGGCACAGCAAGATGACACAACAAAAAGAGACACAGAGGAGAGACAATAAGAGATGCAGCAGACCAGGGAGCTGAGGTGGCACAAGAGATTGAGCGCCTCTCTCCCACTCTGGAAGGACCCAGGATTGGTCCCTGGTGCTGCCTAAACAAAAAAAGCAGACACAGAAGAACACACAATCAATGGACAGAGAGAGCAGATGGCGAGCGCAAAAACAACGGGTGGGGGGTAGGGGAGGGAAAATTAATTTTTAATAAAGCCTAATAATATCTGGGTAAACTAAGTCAAATTCATGACAACTTACTAGTAACTCAGTGTATTAGTTTGGCATGTATTTGATAATACCTCATGATATGTGGATTGAATTGAGTCCCCCAGTTTGGACAAGTTCTTAGTCTTGCTCCTCATTTTGGTGGATGTGGACCATTGTACATAAGTTATCTTTACGATGTTACTCTAGTTAAGGTGTGGCCCAAATAAAATAGGTTGGGCTTTGATCCGAATTATTGGAGTCCTTCATAAGAAGAGTGAAAGGCAGACAGAAAGAGAAACCACCACGGGAAGCAGCCAGAAGCTGGAAATCAACATACCTGGAAGGAGAAAATAGAAAGCCGCCATTTGCATTGCTATGTGATAGAAAAGCCAAGGAATTCCAAAGATTGCCAACCAGCCAGATGACACCATTCCTGGCAGGAAGCGAGCCTTCTGGCCTCTGAAAACTGTGAGCCAATAAATTCCTGTTAGGCCAACCCATTATATGGTGTTTATCAGCCGGAAAACTAAAACACCTCATAAGGTCATTGTGGGGATTATATGAGTTAATATGCATGGAACAATACCTTGCAGATAATAAACTCTAGAAAATTTGAGTTGTTATTACTAGTAAAGATTATTCAGTTGTAGACTCTGTCAAATGCAGGGCTCTGTCCCTTTCTTTCCTCCCTAAGGGGACACTTTCAAGCATCAAGCAGCTGCCTCAAGGCCTCTACTGGCCATACTTCATCAGTGATAATTTTCAGGGCCCTTCACTCTCTTCTGCACTAGAACTTATATTTATTTATTTATTTATTTATTTATTTATTCATTCATTCATTCATTCATCCCCCCCTTGCTGCTTGTGCTCGCTGGGTCAGCCAACCACGCTGTGCAGGCGGGCCCGCCCCCACCAGGAGGCCCCGGGAACCGAACCCAGGGCCTCCCATATGGTAAACGGGAGCCCCACTGATTGAGCCACAGCCGCTTCCCTGCACTAGAACTTAGAATCCACAATTTCCCAGGGGATTCTGGGTCTCCTTTCCTGGGCCTGTGCCCTGGGGACTAGAGTGAGAAGCGAGTTTCTTAGCTGCTGATTCTATTGCTCTCCTCTCTGAATCAGTTCTTGTCTTCTGCCTGGCAGGGTGAAATTCATCTCCTTTTGGACAAGAAATTGGTCCTTCTGAAATTATGCATTCTCCCCAGTGCCAAGCCCAGCAATGATATATGGTATAAATGTAATAATCTGAATCCTTGAGATCCTCAGCCCTTTCTAACTCAAAAATATCTCTCACACAAGAAAATCAGGCTTTCATGCCCAGATCTTGGTCTCTAATACTATTCCCCACTAAAAGGAATAAGGGCTCCTCAGAGAAATGGTGAATTCCATGGTTGAGGCAGAGTACATAGAAGATGAGCCTGGAACATCTTGCTATGCCAGCAGTAAGGAGATGCTCCCCTCAAGTGATGAAGGCATCATGATGACATAGCAGCTAGCTTGAAAGGGCCCCCATAGGCCAAATCTGGGAGATTTGAGAATCAAAATCATTTAAATCTTTTTCATAGAGAACTCATAGATTCCAAAGAAAGTCCATGGAGCAATTTTTTTTATTTGAGAAGTTGTAAGTTAACAAAATAATCATGCATACCATACAGGATTCCCATACATTGCTCCACTCCCAACACCTTACATTGTTGTTACAAATGATGAAAGAACATCATCATAATACTACTGCTCTCTAGCCCACAGCTTATATTTGGTGTGTTTTCCCCACAAACCATCTTATTATTCACACCATGCATTAGTATTGTATATTTGTTATAGTTCATGAGAGAACATTCTCATATTTGGACTGTTAACCACAGTCCATCCTTCATATGGGGTTCATTATGTTATAGGGACCCTTGCCTTGTACAAGTCATTCTAAGTGTATACTCAGTGGCTCTAAGTTTCATCACAGAGTTGTGCTGTCATCAGCTTGGTCCATTTCAGAACGTTTCCATTACTCCAAAAGGAAAAATCCCACACCTCCTTATGCCCCACCCCCCATTATTGACCCTTAGCATTGATATCACCTTCTTTGCTATTGCATGGAGCTAATTTTAAAGAACACTGGCTTGGAAGCAGCATTGACACAAGGGCTGGGAGCCATAGAAAACCACCACTGCCACCCCTGCATTCTGCAAATCGCTCCACTCCTGTCACCACCAAACCCTCCAGAAAAATCAAAGGAGAGACTAAAAAAAGACAAAGCCCAAGTGAAAGATTAATCAGAGGGGAGTGGCATCCTTACCTGCTAAACTTACTCTTCCCAAAAATGCACCTCTTAAAGAAGGCAGAGAATAACCAATTGCAGAAAATGGAGGTACAAACTGAAGTATGTGCATTTTTCATAGCTTTGTACTTCTTGTATTCTGTACTGTCTGAAGAACTATGTTTATCAAGTTTTTGACAAATGCAGAATTTTTAAAAAGCTTTATCAGCACAGATAACAATCTTATGATTGCTTCAGGGCAGGCACAAATGTCACTTTCGGAGTATCTCAGAAGCTGGATTGAAATGGCCATGGGGGAAAGTAAGGATTTTGCCTCCTTGGTTTTGGGAAGTCTTGGTTCCCAGGAAGAAACCCAGTGACATGCACACCCACCAACCACTGTGTAACAGATGCCTTGTGATGTGGGCTCATGAAATTTATTTTTAGGTCCTTTTCTTCTTTCCTCTCTGTCATCAGAACGAATTTTATACTTTTCTGACCTGTTGGGACCTGGCTCTCCCTCCTTGGCTCCAAATTTAGTCTTTACCATTGAGGACACAGAGATGAGCCTCTCACAGGAGCCAGCAACCATGGCTTTTAGACTGTGGATCTGTAAATTCTGCAGTTTTCATTCAATTGCCTCAAAATCAAAGTCTGTTTGTGAAAGCAGTTAACATTCAATGGAAACTGTCCATCCTCTCTTTAAACTTTTCCTGTTCAAAGCATCTAGGATAAAGATGTTATTGGGTTTTGGGGCTTTTCTATTTTGATAGTCCATGGGATAAGGGAAATTGAAAGTTGTTGTACGAAACATTCCTGATGATTGCCAGTGTCCTGCCTGAAACCCATGATTGTTCAATTAAAAGTAGTTTTCATAAAGTGGAAGAGAGAGAATATGAATCCCTGGCTTGGTTCTGGGCTCTGATTCCATGCCCACCAGACAACCTGAAGGCTGATGTGGGCTCTCAGTATCCTGAGGACAGGAAGAAGGAGCTCTGAACAGCCAGCATAAGGTTTTTTGGTGGAAACTGACGTTCTAATTCTAAAGTTTATGTGGAAATACAAAGGACCTAGAAATCCAAAGCAACCATAAGGAATATTGCTAAAAGATTTTATACTACCAGATATCAACACTTATGATAAGCTACCGTAATTAATCAAATGTGGTGTTGGTACAAGGACAGATAAATAGACCAATAGAACAGAGAACCCAGAAACAGAGGTACCCATATATAGTCCTATGATGAACAATACAGACATAACTACAATTAGTGGCGGAAAAGTTGGTCTTTTCTATAAATGGTGCTTCTGGGTTAATTTGATATCTACCTGGAAAAAAAAATGAATTGACCCCTACCTCACATCATAAACAAAAATGAGCCCCCCAAATGGAAGACAGACCTAAATGCAAAACCTAAACCTATAAAACTTCTAGAAGAAAAGAGAGAACATCTTAGTGACCTTGGGTCTGGCAAAGAATTCTTAAGCATGACACAAAAAACATGAACTCTAAAAGAAACAAATTGACAAACTGGACTTCATTAAAATTACAAACTTTTGTTCTTCAAAAGACACTGCTATGGAAATGAAAAGCAAGCCCAAAGACTGGGAAAAAATTTTGCAAAACATATCTGACAAAGGACTTCTAACATTAAAGAGCTTCTACTGGGGGACGGATGTGGCTCAAATGGTTGGGCGTCTGTCTCCCATATGGAGGGACCCGGGTTCGATCCCTGGGACCTCCCGGCAAATAAATAAATAAATAAATAAACAAACAAATGAATAAATAAATAAAAATAAAAAAAAAAAGAGCTTCTACACCGCAGTAAGAAAACAATCCAATGAAAAATGGCCAAAAGATTTGAACAGCCACTTCCCCAAATAAGCATATGAAAAGTTATTTATCAAATAAGCACATGAAAAGATGCTCAATGTCATTAATCATTAGAGAAATGCAAATCAACACTATAATTACATACTCACTAGAATGGCTAAAATTAAAAGGTTTACCAGATTGAGTATTGGCAACGATGTGGAGGAACAGGTAATCAAATTTACTGCTGGTGGGGATATGGTACAACCATTCTGGAAAAAGTCTGGTGGCTTATTAAAATGTTAAACATTCATCTATCATATAACCCATCCATTCTATTTCTAGGTATTTCAAGAGAAATGAAAGCAAATGTCCACACCAAGACTTGCACACAGATTTTCACAGCAGCCTTATTTGTAATCATAAAAAAAAAAAAGCCTCCAAACTGGAAACAGCCCACATTTCCAACAGGTGAATAGAAAAACAAAATGTG
The DNA here is from genome assembly GCA_026826555.1 of Tolypeutes matacus. Taxonomy (NCBI): domain Eukaryota; kingdom Metazoa; phylum Chordata; class Mammalia; order Cingulata; family Chlamyphoridae; genus Tolypeutes; species Tolypeutes matacus. The sequence continues at coordinate 1,524,987 of JAKSZT010054325.1, read as the reverse complement.
GTATTTCCAAACAATGGAATATTGCCCATCAATAAAAAGGAATGAACTATTGATAATGAGACAATGTGGGTGAATCTCAAAATGATTATGCTGAAAGAAGCAACTGCAAAAGAGTACATACTATATAATTCCATTTGTATAAAATTCTAGAATACGCAAACTGTTCTATGGTGATGGAAGTGGAGAAAACTTCTAGAGGGAACAGATACCTCCAGAAGATAATGGTAGTCATAATCTTGATTGTGCTGATGATTTCACATGCAAAATTACCCATTTTATTTTTTATTTTTTGAATTTCCTTATTTATCTTTTTAATATATTAAAAACTTTTAAAAAGAAATTTAGATTACATAAATGTTACATAAAAAATGTAAGGGATTCCCACATGCCCCACTCTCTGCCCCTCCCACACTTTCCCACATTAACAACATCCTTAATTAGTGTGGTACATTTGTTACAATTGATGAACACATATTGGAACATTACCACTAAGTGTGGATTATAGTTTGCATTATAGTTTAAACTCTGTCCCGCACAATTTTGTAATTTATGACACGATATATAACAGCCTGTATCTGTCATTGCAACATCATTCAGGACAATTCCAATGTCCCGAAAATGTCCCCATATTACACCTATTTTTCCCTCTCCCTCCCCTCTGAACCTCCAGTGGCCACTGCCTCCATGACAATGATAAAAGTTCTTCCATTGCTAGAATAACAAGTCTATAGTAGAATAACAGTAAGTCTACTCTAGTCCATCATTCATCCCCCAATCCTGAGGATTCTGGGATGGTGATGCCTACTCCACCTCTAACTGAAATGGGGCTTAGATCCCATGGGACAGATGGATGGGACTATCTTGCTTGCAGTTGTAGACTCTCTCGGTTCCTTGGGATGGTCATTGTCCATCATCATCTCCTTGTTAGATGTCCTGGGTGAGTCCAATGAACTGGAGAGTAGGTGTTGCAACTCTGTTGAGATTCAGGGCCCAGCTGACACATGGAAAGCCCAAAGATTTAAGTCTCTTGGACATACACCTATCAACTCTAGTACTACCTATAGGTTCAGTAGAAGGGGCAGAAGAGCCATGTATGAGGAAACCACAACTGAGTCCAACTCTGTCCCACTTGGGAGCATAAATTCCAAAGTAAGGCCCACTAGCAGGGCGCCAAAGTCCTGAGCTGTCTGCCCTGCCTATAGTGTCTGGATGTCTCCAGAGCCCTCAGGAGCACCGCTATTTGAGGCAATATTTACTTTGACAGTCAGTGAGATCCTGCTGAGACGTGCATAAGCGTAACCTCTGGAATGACCTCCTGACTCATTTTGAAATCCCTTAGCCATATAAACTCATTTGTCTTTATCCTTTCCCCCTTAGGTCAAGGTCTTTTTCCAATTACATTGCTAGTTGGTGCTTGGTAGTAATCCCTTGGTGCCAGGGAGACTCATCCCCGGGAGTCATGTCCCATGCCAGGGGGAAGGTAAAGCATTTATATGCTGAGTTTGGCTTAGAGAGGCTACATTTGAGCAACAAGGAGGCTCTCAGGAGGTAACTCTTAGGCAACCTATAATACTAGGCTAAATCTCAATTTGAAAAGTAAAGGTTCATAAGTACAGTCATCAATATCAAGGGCCTGTCAATGGTCCATCCACCTTCACTAGTCACTGCCCCTGTACTCAGGGGATTTTTGCTGTCCCATTAGAGACTATGGCAGAACTCCCCAGAATGGGAATTGGATATTTTTTTCAGTTATTGTGTGGATCTCCACCCACCATGACAATGCCCCATGAACACTTGAACACATTCATATGCCTTATAGGTATGTCCCAGGTGAACCTCCTCCCATGCATCCCCCATCACTGACACCCCGCACCAATGATCTTCCCCTGCCAGCAAAATTACCCATTTTAAATATAGGCAGTTTTTGGTGTCAATTTTACCTCCATAAAACTGCTAAAGAAAAAGCTTCACAAGAGCTGGTGCTACCACAAGGCTCTACCCCAGATTGTGAGCTCCCTTGGAGCTTGGGTCATGCAGGAGGTCGGATAGACTTGGAGGCCCTAAGTAAAGGCTCAGACATCTTTGTAAAGGACATCTTAAGGTTAGGAACACCAAGTAGATGTAATGGCAGTTGACAAGGTGGGCCTTGGCAGGAAAGGCTGACTTCATTTCCTTCCATTACCCCAACACATGGTACTCGTCCTTCAAACATGCCAAGCTCTTTCCTATCTCCAGGCCCCAGATCTTCATGTGGCAGGGGTCTCCTGATCATTCAGGCCTTAGCATTAATGAGCATCATGTCACCCTCACCCTGTCCTAAAGTCACTTTCTCTATTTCCCTATTTTATTTTCTTCATTGTATGAATCACAACCAGAAATTCTTATTTAGTTATTTCCTTTCATTTTTATAATCTATTTTCTTCTTCTCTCCCCCAGGCTGTTGGCACCCCACGATTGCTTTTACTGGTGATGTACTCACCCCATAAGTTTTGGCTGAAAAGTTACAGCTGCCCCTGACAATGACTGACTGAAATGGTAGTGGGGAGGGCAAAAGGCTGGCCCTCTTACCTTACTGGGGGCCAAACTCTGGGATGCAATTTATGCTCACAGCTCCCTGTGAGGGCATGGGACCACACAGCTGCTTCACTTTTCTACCCTGATCTGTCCTGCTTCCCTTGCTGCCTTGAGAGCGCAAACCCAATAAATCATCTGTAGGATTCCGGTCTTAGGCTCCGCCTCTAGGGAACCCCACCTGTAACACCCTAGGTTAGCTTCAGGAGAGACTGTCTTGTTCACTCCCCTAGAATAAAATTCCCACCTCAGGCTCTGCTTTTGATTCCCACCCCATTTCCCACGAATGTTAGCTTGATGAAAGAGTATTTTCTTCACTTCCTTTTTTTTGATCATGGTCTTAGTTTGCCACAGGGCGGCTGATGCAAAGTACCAGAAATGGGTTGGCTTTTATAATGGGAATTTTATTTGGGGTAAAAGCTTACAGTTCTGAGGCCATGAAATGTCCAAATCAAGGCCCCATTAGAGATGCTTTTTCACCAAAGTCAGCTACTGGTGAGCTTGGCATCCTGCCACGTGGTGAAATAAGATGGCTGCTGATCTCTGCCGAGGTCCCTCCAGAATCTATCATTTCCCAGAGTTCAGCTGTGGGCAACCAGGCATAGGGTTTGTCTCTTTCCAGGCTTTCTCTCTCTTGGTCTTGGCTGCTCCGCTTTCTTCCAGAGGTCAGCTGTGAGCCATCAAGATTCTGGCTCATCTCTTCAGCCTTAAGCTGCTCCATAGGCCCAGCCTCTTGGGGACATCATGCTTCAGCTTTGAGCCCTCTCTCATACAGGTCAAAAATAGCAGCTTCCTTTCTCTGTCTCTGTGTCTCTGTTTATATAAGGTTCCAGTAAAAGGGCCAAGATTCAACCTGAGTCATGCCTCACTGACACAGTCCAATCAAAGGGGTCTCATACCCACAGGAATGGATTAGTGCAAGAACATAATCTTTTTTCTTTTTGGGATTCATAAAAGAACTTCAAACTGTCATAATCATCAACAAAATTATATTTAAATAGAGCTATATTCATACAATGGAATAACATGTACTCAAAATGAATTAACTACAGCATACAATATGTATGGATCTTACAAGGCTTGGGGAAAGAAATGAGACACAGAATGATTTCATTTACCTAAAGTTCAAAAGTGGACACACTAAATTATATTGTATAAGAATTCGTACATGGGTAATGAAAACTTTCTAAAATTAACTGAAGTGATGACAGCAAAACTCTGTGATGAAAATGAGAACTACTGAGTGTACACTTTGTATGGATTGTACAAAGCATGGAACTGTATAACACAGGGAATCCAATGGTGGATGATGGACTGTGGTTAACAGGACAAATATGAAAACATTTTCTCCTGAATGATAAGAAATATCAAATATGAGAAAGTTCTCTCATGAACAATAAAAAATATATAATACTAATATAGGATGTTAATAATTGTGTGGGTTGGGGAAAAATACTCCAAATGTAAGATATGGGCTATAGTTAGTAGTAATATTTTGATGATGCTCTTTCATAATTTGAAACAAATGTTTCACAACAATGCAAGGTGTTGGTGGTGGAATGATGTATGGGAGCCTTGTATGATGATACGCAAGTTTATTTTGTAAGTTCACAAATTTTACTATTACACTTATTATTAATGTATGCTCATGTATTAAAAAAAGAATTCCTACATGAGTGGTAAAATGTGCCTGGAGCACACAGTAGGAGGTTGATTAATGCACTGAATGAATGCAGAGGAGAGCCCAGGGTCTGTTTTAAAGCCCAGCTGCCAGCATCTCTGCTATCCTGTGCTGGAGGCATTATGAGTCATAACTATTAGACAGGAGCTGAGTGGTTCAGAGATGGGGACAGGCCTGGGACAGCAGCTCAGCACCTCCAACGCATCTTCCAGGTGAGGCCCAACATGCAGTGAAGATTTTCAGGGAAGGGTCCTCTGGAAGACAGGGGCCTGGTTCCACCTCCTGGGTCCTCTGTGGGCTTCTAGAGATGATCTCCCTGAACTAGATCTTGGGGATGGTACCTTCCAGTTTTGCCTGGCTATGTAAGAGAAATACGCATGCACTGAATCAATCAACGCATGACAGAAGGAACCCTGCCCCAGTTCTTTCTCTTTTTTATCTTCCATGGGGAGAAGAGGGATTTAAAAAAAACAAACCCATAGCCCACTTTCTCACACAATAGAATCAGTACTTACTGGGGGTGAAGGATGAATTTGTCCTCCTCTGGACTTCAGCTTCCTTGCGGATGCAGTCTACTTGGGGGCAAAGGTCATGTCTTTTCTGTACCACCCCTGTTACCTGGAGACCTAAGGTCCCTGCCCATAGCACATGTCCCCAGGATGTCCCTGAACACACTGGACTGGGATCGGTGCACACACTTGTGTTCCCAGTGGTACTGGAAGCATCTTGAGGGCAGGACCTGGCTGTACTGGGATCCCCTGCCAAGACCAGGGCCTGGCACAGAGAAAGGGGCCGGTGCAAAGTTGTCAAATGACTGAATGATGAGGGTAGTTGGTGTTGGTTATGCTAGACATCCCACCGGATCCTTTTCAGAATCGGGATCCAACCCTGGCTTCAGTAGTTCCCGTGAATGAAGTCTAAACTTCCACACCCACCTGTACAGCATTTCACCTAGTGCCCTGGACCACCTTTGCAACTTCCTCTCTGCAAATCCCAATTGAGTACCCTATACCCATCCTACCCTAAAGCTCTTCCACACACCGGGAACAAACAAGCCTCGCCCTGCACTTCACTCTGCCTAAAAGTCCTCCATGATCCACACCCCACATCCCCCCAAACCTGACAACTTCTTGCTCCTCCTTGGGTCTTTGGGGGAAGGGGGTTTTCCAGTGAGCCTGCCGCCAGTGCAATCTTGCATGGGTGGGTTCTGCGGTGGTCAGCAGTTGATTAGCCCCAAGCATCCATGGCAGGGCCAAGCCAGGTCCACAGGGCTTGGTGATGGGGCAGGGGGAGGAGTTGGCCCTGCATGTGGCAGGCCGCTCACCTGGACTCTTGCCTCCTGCCACCCCCCACCCCCACCCGGCCCAGCAGTGCCCCTGGCTCACCTTCAGCATTCAGGACACCAGGGCTCCCGAGGCAAGGGCTCGGGGCTCCCCTCTGGCCACCTGCGCGACCCGACGAAGCCCGCCCCGACCTCATCCTGGAGGCCCTCGGGGGTCCGCTAATGGGCCAGGCCGGCCGCCTATGGGAGCAGCTGCGGCAGTTCTGGACCAACCACTTCTCGCGGCGCTTCTCGCCGCGCCGGCCGCCGCTGCGCAGCATCTCCTCCATGTCCACCTTCTACCTGCTGGACCACCGGACACGCCAGGCCGAGCTGGGCCTGAGCTACGGCGCGCCGCGCACGCGCCTTAGTGACGAGGCCTTCGTGTTCCGCGGCGGACGGTGGGCGGCCGAGGGCCCTCTGGTGCGGTCGCGGCCGTCGCTGCCCTCGCCGTCGGGCGCCGCGGGCTGGAGGGCGCAGGTGCAGCGGGTCAAGAGCCAGGTGCTGCTGGAGGAGAACAACTACCTGAAGCTGCAGCAGGAGCTGCTCATGGACATGCTGACGGAGACCACGGCGCGCATGCACCTGCTGGAGAAGAAACTCGACACCGAAGCCAGCCCCGTGGCCGCTGCGCGCGTCTGGCAGAGAAAGATGCACAAGCGCGAGGGCACCAACGGCATCCTCATGATCGAGCCCGGGACCTTGGAGTCGCGGTGACGCAATAAAGCGCCGTACTGCGCGCGCACCCTCGCTCCTTGCCGGCTCCCCGGTCCCTTCCATTTCCGGGCTTGGGTGGCCTTTGCTGGCGCCCTGACCTGGGGCTGGGCTGCGGGAGTGGGTGGGGACGGGCTGTGCGCGCCCGGAAACCTTCGGCGGCCTGTCTCGGGGGCGCGCGATGGGGCGGTGGGGGCTGGCCCGGGAGGGCTAATAGGGCCCGACCCTCTGGGAAGGTGGAGGTGGGAGCCAGGCCGGAAACTGGCAGTGTCGGGGGGGAGCGGGGTGGGGTGTGACTGGTCATGGCCTTCCCGGCCCGGGGAACCGAGGGCACCGTCAGGAAGGGGGTGATAAATGAATAAATAAATAAAATCTTAAAAAAAAAAAAAAAAGGGTATGGGATTTTTTATTTTGGACTAAGGAAAACGTTCAAAAATTTACTGAAGCGATAACTGCACAATTCTGTGATGAAAGTGAGAGCCACTGAATGTACAGTTTGGATGGTACAAGACATGGGACTGTATAACACAGTGAGCCATGTGGTAGATGATGGATTGTAGTTAACAGTAAAAATAAAGTTCTCATGAACTATAACAAATGTTGAATACTAATACATGGTGTTAATAATAGGGGGGTGTATGGGAAAAAACTACTAAATGTATAGATCATAGTTAGTAGTAATATTTCGAGGATATTCTTTCATAATCTGTAACAAATATTCCACAACAATGCAAGGTTGTTGGAGGGGTGATGCATGTTATGCATGATTGATTTGTAAGCTAACCAGTTCTCCAATAATAATTTTTAAAAAGACCAGATATTACAAAAGTCTTGAGAACAGTGGTATGTGCACAATATTGCACTTGTTGGGGATAGTATCAGAAATGAGATTAAATTTCAATTCTCTATTCACTGAGAATAAAGAGCTGCTTAAGAATAAACAAGGAGATAGTTGATTTACATTGTGGGTGGTATGGGGAAATAACAAAAATCATAGAAGTGATCCAAGAATGCCTAAAGTTGAGGGAATATTGCTTTGGCCAGACTATTGGGAAACAAAAAGCAGTCCTTGGGCAGAGATAAGTATCTGCCCTGCCACTCCAGTGGCAGGTGGGCAGGAAGTCTCAAGGTCCACTGTGTGCCCTGTTTAGGCAAGGACATACAAGGGGATAAAGGACCCAAACTGAATGGGGCAGAATATTTTAAGTATCTGACTTTGTTTTTCTGCTCTGGAATGTCACTCTCTGACCTTGACCTCCCAGGGATACAGCTAAGCTCATTGCCCCAGTGGATGGATGTGACAGAGCAGAAACATATAGAAAGACTATGTGTGGCTTTCACTTACTACCAGAATACTCTGGAAATAGAGCTTTGCAAAAATAAGACTTTGGGCTTAAGGAAGGGATCAAAAAGGCTGTAGATAAGTCTGCAGCTAGAGTTGAGATAAAGGGAAATAAGATGTCATTGGTCATCTATCTTGACCCCCACATCCCCTTCCTGCTCCTGCTCCTGCCCCATTTCTCTGCTCCCCTTTAGAACTAAACCCCCCAAAGTTGCTGATACTGTCTCAAATTCCTCTCCTCTTGTTTGCTCTTAAACCCATTTAACTTGGGATTTCTCATCCACGACTCCCTGCAAACTGCTCTTGTCAAGGACACTGTAGACCTCCACGTAGTTAGGTCCTCGTTGCACTTGGTCCATCAACATTTAATGTCTTTGGTCTGTCTTCCTCCATGAAACATTTCCTAACCTTGGCTGCTTGGTCACCACACTCTCCTGATTTCCCTCCTACCTCCCCATGTTTCCTTCTTGGTGTCTTGCTGATTTCCTTCTCACTTTCTTCAGAGCTCTGCTAAAATATCACCTCTTCAGTGAGATTTTTCCCTAATGACCTTATGTAAACAGCCTTTCTCGCCTTCCCCCAACCAAGCCAGCACAACATATCCTCCTTTCTGCTATTTTTCTCCAGCATCTATCACCGTTTGACATACCTACATTTTATCTATTGTACAAACATTTGCAAAATGATATATAAATATATATGCATATATGTGTATTTGCTTACAAAAATGTTATTTGTATATATATATACATATATTTTAAGAGGTGCTTAGATTACCCAAAATATTACACGGAACCCACCGGGATTCCCATGTTGCCCACCTCCCACACCTCCCACCACATCCCACACAAACATCTCCCACAGTGTGGCCCATCACCCTCAATGGACTTACACATCCTGGAGCCTTGCCACCAACCATAGACCACAGTTCACACTGTAGACCACACTCTCTCCCACTCAGTTCTGAGTGGTGTGTGCTGATTTAAAATGGCCTACATCCGTTGCCACAACGGTACTCAGGACAACCTCCAACTCCCAAAGAAGCCACTGTATTTCAACTGCTCATCCCCTCCCTACCCCAAAAGTGTCAAGTGGCCACTGGCTCCACCTCATTGTTATAATTTCTTGCATTGCTAGAATCACCATATGTGAACAAGAGAATACCATCAAGTCCACTCTAGTCCATAGTTCTTCCCCCAATCCTGAGGGGACTGGGATGGTGATGTCCACTCCAACTCCAAGTGTGAGAGGGCTTATATCCCATGGATATGGTGGGTGGGATGATCCTGCCTGCAGATGCAGGCCCTCTCCATTCCCTGGGATGGCCATTTCCCATCGTTGTCTCCTCACCAGGTGACTTGGATGAGTCCCTTGAGCTGTAGGGTAGGAGTTGCAGCTCCACCTAGATTTCATGCACACCTGGCACATAGGTAGGCGGGAGGCTCCAGTCTCTGGAAGTAAACCTAAAAACTCCAGCATCACATATAGGTTTGAATAGAAGGGACTGGTGAACCATGTGCAGGGAGGACTTATTTGAGTCTAATTCTGTCACTCTCAGGAGCACAGATTCCAAAATAGAACCCACTGATAAGGCATCAGTCTCTGGGGCAATCCCCCTTTATATAGGACCAGGGTGTCTCCGGAGCTCTCAGGAACCCCACTGAGTGGGGTGATAGGCACTTAGATGTTCTATGAGCTCCTACTGAGGTGTGCGTAAGAGTTACCTATGGGATGACCTCCCGACTCTCTTTGAAGTCTCTTAGCCACTTGAACTCATTTGTCTTTACCATTTCCCCCTTTTATTCAAGGTCTTTTTCCAGTTGTGTTGCCAGTTGGCACTTGGGAAAAGTTTTCAATTAGCAATAATCGTGCCTCAGATAAACCTCATTGGCTACAATACTGCCACTGCGCAAAGCTGCCAGTTGGCACTTGGTATTAATCCCTCGTTGCCAGGGAGGCTCATCCCCGGGAGTCATGTCCCATGCTGGGGGGAAGGTAATGCAATCATATGCTGAGTTTGGCTTAGAGAGAGGCCACATCTGAGCAACAAGGAGGCTCTCAGGAGGTAACCCTTAGGCAATCTATAATACTAGGCTGTTTCAATTTGAAAAGTAAAGGTCATAAGTACAGTCACCAATATCGAGGGCCCATCAAAGGTCCATCCTCCTTCACTAGTCACTGTTCCTGTACTCGGGGTAGTCTTGGTGTCCCAATAGAAAATGTGGCAGAGCTTTCCAGGATGGGAATTCGATATTCTTTTGGTTACTGTGTGAATCTCCACCCACTGTGTCAATATCCCATGAAACTTGAACAAATTTATATGCCTTATAGGTATGCCCCAGGTGAACCTCCTCCCATGCATTCCTCATCACTGACACCCCACACCAATGATCCTCCTCTGCCACAATTGTAACCCTTCTGTAATCCAAAACTCCTTCAAAAATGGAGCCAACAAAATAACCAAAAATGATTAATATGAAAGTGAAATAATAATGATAGTTTTAAAAATAACAAATAAAATACAAAAATAAAAAAATTTTTGGAATAAAAAATAATAAAAATATAAATTTAAAATTTTTTTGACATTATATCTTTCATCAATGTGAGATCTGATGTCTTGTATGTACAGTGACATTTTCTTCTGTTTATTCCCTCAGTGTCTTATTATTTTCATTATGTCTTCAGAGAAGCTTTAGGTTACAGAAAAGTGACATACAGGATATAGGGGATTCTGATATACCAAACATCTTCCCCCATTTTGCATTTCCCCTATTACATTTTACATGTGGATAGTACATTTATTACAACTGATGTACAAATGTAAAACACTGCTACTAACCATGGTTAATGATTTACATTATGATTTACATTTTGGATCATGCACTTTTACAAATTTTTTTAACTTTATTTGTGTATTTAATAATTGAAAATATAAACAATTAAAAACTAAAAAGTAAACACAGATGAATAAATATATACATTTCTCAATTAAATGTACTGGATACAAATAAAATTTTTTTGAATCGAACATGTTACACAATATATTTGGTTCATAGTAACCCATTCATATAATATTTGTCCTTTTGTGTCTGGCTTGCTTCGCTCAACATAATGTCCTCCAGGTTCATCCATGTTGTCATATGCTTTACGACTTCATTTCTTCTTACAGCTGCATAATATTCCATCGTGTGAATAGAACACAGTTTGTTTATCCATTCATCTGTTGATGGACTCCTGAGTTGTTTCCATCTTTTGGCAGTGGTGAATAATGGTGCTATGAACATCGGTGTGCAGATGTCTGTTCGTGTCACTGCTCTCAGTTCTTTTGGGTATATACCCAGTAGTGGTATTGCAGGGTCACGTGGCAAGTCTATATGTAACTTCTTTAGGAACTGCCAAACAGTCCTCCACAGTGGCTGTACCATTCTGCATTCCCACCAATAGTGAATAAGTATTCCTATCTCTCCACATCCTCTCCAACACTTGTAGTTCTCTGTCTTTTTAATAGTGGCCATTCTGATAGGTGTGAAATGATGTCTCATTGTAGTTTTGATTTGCATTTCCCTAATCATGAGTGATGTTGAGCATTTCTTCATGTGTTTTTTTGCCATTTGTATTTCTTCTTTGGAGAAATGTCTATTCAAGTCTTTTGCCCATTTTCTAATTGGGTGGTTTGTCTTTTTATATGTTGTAACATCTCTTTATATATCCTGGATATTAAACCCTTATCAGATATGTGATTTCCAAATATTTTTTCCCATTGATTTGGTTGCCTTTTCACCCTTCTGACAAAGTCCTGTGAGGTGCAAAAGTGTTTAATTTTGAGGAGGTCCCATTTATCTATTTTTTCTTTTGTTGCATGTGCTTTGGGTGTAAGGTCCAAGAAACCACCACCTACTACAAGGTCTTGAAGATGTTACCCTACATTTTCTTCTAGTAGTTTTATGGTCCTGGCTTTTATATTTAGATCTTTGATCCATTTTGAGTTGATTCTTGTATAGGGGGTGAGATAGGGGTCCTCTTTCATTCTTTTGGTTATAGATATCCGGTTCTTCCAACACCATTTGTTGAAGAGACTGTTTTTTCCCATTAGCGTGGACTAGGTAGGTTTGTCAAAAACCAGTTTACTGTATAGGTGAGGGTTTATTTCTGGGTTCTCAATCTACTCCACTGATCCATGTGTCTATCTTTATGCCATTTTTGACCACTTTAGCTTTGTAATATGTTTTAAGTTCGGGCAGTGAAATTCTTCCCACGTTGCTCTTCTTTCTTAGAATGCTTTTGACTATTTGGGTGTACTTAACCTTCCAGATGAATTTCGTAATTGCCTTCTTTAATTCTATAAAGTAAGCTGTTGGAATTTTTTTTTTTTAAGATTTATTTTTATTTATTTATCCCCCCTTTGCTGCTTGTGCTCATTGTGTCCATTTGCTGTGCATTTTTCTGTGTCTGCTTGTCTCCCTTTGTTGAGTCATCTTGTTGCGCCAGGTCGCTCACCACACAGGCTGGCCCGCCTTCACCAGGAGGCCCCAGGAACCGAAACCAGGGCACCCCATATAGTAAACTGGAGCCCAACCAATTGAGCCACAGCCGCTTCCCTAGCTGTTGGGATTTTGATTGGTATTGCATTGAATCTATAAATCAGTTTGGGTAAGATTGACATCTTCATGATATTTATTCTTCCAATCCATGAACACAGAATGTCTTTCCATTTGTTTAAGTCTTTTAAAATTTCTTTTAAGGGAACTGAGGTGGCGCAGGTGGTAGGACACCTCTCTCCCACATCGGAAGTTCCCAGGATCGAATCCTGGTGAAGACAGAAGGAGAAGGATGAGAAGAGAGGGCAGGAAACAGACACACAGAATTGCCCAGCAAATGGACACAAAAACAGCAAAAACGCGTGGGGGTGGGGGGCTTTAAAATGGATAAAAGTAAATAAATCTTTGGGGGCAGATGTGGCTCAAATGGTGGGGCATCCATCGGCCATATGGAGGGACCTGGGTTCGATCCCTGGGACCTCCCAGTTAAAAAAAATATATATATATATATAAAGCACATGGGCTGCCAGGCTCTGTGTGCTGGTGAGCCACCAGGCCCCGGGAGCCATGCAGCAAGATGATGACGTAGCAGGGGAGAGACAAGACAAGATGCTCCGAAGCCTCCAAAAACCAGGAACTGGGGTGGTGCAGATGGCAGAAGACCTCTCTCCTACATCGGAGGTCTCCAGGATCGAATCCTGGTGAAGACTGGAGGAGGAGGATGAGAAGAGATGGCAGGAAATAGACACAGAGAATTGCCCAGCGAATGGACACAAAACAGCAAATGGGGAAGGGGGGTTTAAAATGGATAAAATAAGTAACCTTTAAGAAAAAAAATTTTCTTTTAGCATTGTTTTGTAGTTTTCCTGTACTTCTTTGGTTAAATTAACTCCTAGGTATTTGAGTCTTTTTGTTGCTTTTGAAAATGGAATTTTTCCCCTGATTTCCTCCTCAGGTTGTTCAGTACTAGTGTACAAAAACATTACTGATTTTTGCGTGTTGATCTTGTATCCTGCCACTTTGCTGGACTCATTTATTTAGTTCTAGTAGCTTTGTTGTGGATCCTTCAGGATTTTCTAAGTATAGGATCATGTCATCCACAAACAGTGAGAGTTTTACTTCCTCTTTTCCTATTTGGATGCCTTTAATTTTTTTTCTTGTCTAATTGTCCTAGCTAGAACTTCTAGTATAATATTGAATAACAGTGGTGACAGTGGGCATCCTTGTCTTGTTCCCCATCTTAGAGGGAAAGCTTTTAAACTTTCCCCATTGAGTATGATATTGGCTGTGGGTTTTTCATATATGCCTTTTATCATATTGAGGAATTTTCCTTCTATTCCTATATTTTGAAATGTTTTTATATAAAAAAAAAAAAGGATGCTAGATTTTGTCAAATGCCTTTTCTGCATCGATTGAGATGATCATGTCGGTTTTTTCCCCTAAATTTGTTAATGTGGTGTATTACATTGATTGATTTTCTTATGTTGAACCAACCTCGCATACCAGGAATAAATCCCACTTGGTTGTGATGTATAAGTCTTTTGATATGCTGTTAGATTCTATTTGCAAGTATTTTGTTTAGATTTTTTGCATCTATGTTCATTAGAGAGATTGGTCTGTAATTTTCTTTTCTTGTAGAATCTTTATCTGCCTTTGGTATTAGGGTGATGTTGGCTTCATAAAATGTGTTGGGTAATTTTCCCTCCTCTTCAATTTTTTGGAAGAGTTTAAACAGGATTGGTGTTAATTCTTTTCAAAATGTTTGGTGGAATTTACCTGTGAAGCCATCTGGTCCTGGACTTTTCTTTGCTGGGAGATTTTTTTTTTTTTTTTTTTTTTTGCTGGGAGATTTTTGATGACGGATTCAATCTCCTTAAATGTGATAGGTTTGTTAACTTCTTGTATTTCTTGTTGTGTCAGTGTAGGTTGGTTGTGCATTTCTAGGAATTTGTCCATTTCATCCAGGTTGTCTAGTTTGTTGGCCTATAGTTTTTCATAATATCCTCTAATGATTCTTTTTATTTCTGTGGGGTCATTTGTAGCTTCCCCCCTTTCATTTCTGATTTTATATATTTGCATCTTCTCTCTTTTCTTCTTTGTTAGTCTAGCTAGGGGGTTGTCAATTTTATTGATCTTCTCAAAGAACCAGCTTTTGGTTTTGTTGATTTTCTCTATTGTTTTTCTGTTCTCACTTTCATTTATTTCTGTTCTAATCTTTTATTATTTCTTTCCTTTTGCTTGATTTGGGATTAGTTTGTTGTTCTTTTTCTAGTTTCTCTAGTTGTTCAGTTAAATCTTTGAGTTTAGCTCTTTCTTGTTTTTTAATATAGGCATTTAGGGCTATAAATTTACCTTTCAAGACTGCCTTCACTGTATCCCATAAGTTTTGATACGTTGTGTTCTCATTTTCATTTGTCTCAATATATTTACTGATTTCACTTGCAATTTCTTCTTTGACCCATCGATTATTTAGGAGTGTGTTGTTCAGTCTCCACACATTTGCGAATTTACTTTTTTCCTGCTTATTATTGATTTCTAGTTTCATTCCATTATGATCTGAGAAGATGCTTTGTATAATTTCAATCGTTTTATATTTATTGAGAGCTTCACTATGACCTAACATGTGGTCTATCCTGGAGAAAGATCCATGGGCACTTGAGAAGAATATATAACCCACTGAGTTTGGATGCAGTGTTTGTATATGTCTGTTAGGTCTAACTTGTTTATCATATTGTTTAATTTCTCTGTTTCCTTGTTGATCTTCTGTCTAGTTGTTCTATCTAATGATGTGAGTGGGGTGTTGAAGTCTCTGATGATTATTGTAGAAATGTCTATTTCTCCCTTCAGTTTTGCCAGTTTGTCTCATATATTTTAGGGCACCTGGTTAGGTGTAGATATTTATGACTGTTGTATCTTCCTGGTGGATCGTCCCTTTTATTAATATATAATGGCCTTCTGTATCTCTTATAACTTTTTTGCATTTAAAGTCTGTTTTGTCTGATATTAGTATAGCTACCCCTGCTCTTTTCTGATTACTCTTCGTGTCGAATATCTTTTTCCAACCTTTCACTTTCAGCTGGTTTGTATCCTTTGGTCTAAGGTGAGTTTCTTGTAAGAGTCATATGGATGGCTCATTTTTTTTTTTTTAATCATTCTATCAACCTGTATCTTTTGATGGGGGAGTTTAATCCATTCACATTCAATGATATTACTGTAAACGCACTATTTACTTCCTCCATTTTATTCTTTGGTTTTCATATGTCATCTTGTTTTTGGCTCTCTTTTTACTCTTTTGGTTGTCCTTTCTGTTATTCTTTCTTCTATACTCTCCTCCAAGCCTCTCTCTCCTGTCTTTTTCTTTCAGATTCTAAGGCTTCTTTTAGTATTTCCTGCAAACTCTCTTAGTTTCTGTTTGTTTGTGAATATTTTATACTCACCTTCATATTTGAAGGACAGTTTTGCTGGATAAAGAATTCTCGGCTGGCAGTTTTTCTCTTTCAGTTTTCTAATTGTATCATACCACTGTCTTCTTGCCTCCATGGTTTCTGAAGAGAAATCTGCACTAAGTCTTACTTAGTACATTAGTTAGTACATTATCATTTGCTTCTATCTTGCTGCTCTGAGAATTTTCTCTTTATCTTTGATATTTGACATTCTGAGTAGTATGTGTCTTAGCATAGATCTATTTGGATTTATTCTGATTGTGGTACGGTGTGCTTCTTGGACATGTAAGTTCATTTCTTTCGTGAGAGTTGGGAAATTTTCAGCTATTATTTCCTCAAATATTCCTTCTGCCCCTTTTCCCTTCTCTTCCCCTTCTGGAACTCCCATGACATGTATGTTGTTGCGTTTTGTGTTGTCATTCAACTCTTTGAGCCCCTGCTCAATTTTTTCCATTCTTTTCTCTCTCTGTTCTCTTCTCTCTTCAATTTTACCTGTTCTGTGTTTGGTATCACTTATTCTTTCTTCTATCATTTCGAGTCTGCTGTTGTATGCCTCAAATGTGTTTTTGATCTCACCTACTGTGTCTTTCATTCCCATGAGCTCTGTTACTTTTCTGTTCAGGATTTCAAATTCTTCTTTGCGTTCACTCAATATCTTCTTGATATCATTTATCTCTTTAACTATATTGTCTTTCATCTCATTAATTTGATTTTGGAAATTTGTGCTCATCTCGCTGATTAGTTCTCTCAAATTCTGCATCTCTTCTGGGACTTTGATGTATTCCTTTTCTTGGACCATGACTTCTATTTTCGTAGTATGGCTCATAATTTTTTGCTGGTGTTTAGGCATCTGATTAGGATGTAGTTTACTCAGATGCTCAATCTCTTTCTCTTTTATAGGGATTTAGTGGCAGGAGGCTGTGAGTTACCACAGCACTTTGATTTTTGGCTCAACTTGGATTGTTAGGATTGTCCTGCTGGTTATTCAAAAGTGGGCACTGGACCCAGTAATTGATTGTAGAGTCACTTCCTAGGTCCTTGGGCAGGGAGGCTATAGAGGCCAGAAAAAGCCTCTCCTACTTATTTTTAATTTTCTTGTGTACACTTCCGTGGTCTGCCAGGACATGGCACTCTTTGGCAGCTCTCAATTCAATGCTTGGTCAGAGTGAATTTGTTGGAACACAGACCAGATCAATGTGATGGAGCTTCCTGTCTGGAGGCTAGGAGGCTTGTAATTCAAACTTTCTCTGGATAGTTCTCCAGCCTTCTCTGGCAGCCCCCTCCCTTTTCTCTGCTAGGAAATATTTCCACTCCCCTCTGAGTCCTCAATAATCAGTCCCTGTTAGTAGAGAAGGATATCAGGAGTGTTGTTTTTCTTTAGCCCCTTGCAGGCTTCAAGGCAAATAATGGCACAGCCCCACCAGGCCTGGAAGGGCTCTTGGGGCACAGCAGACCAAATTTGTTAGTCAAAAGCGGAGTCAGCCTTAGGCTGTGTCCCTCTCTCTCCTCTTTCCTGGGGTGGTAGATCCCTGAAGCCCCCTTTGTCTGTCATCGCAGGCCCAGAGGCCTGAGAATTCTAAAGAGTCTTTAGTGTGGGAGACGGTGCCAGCAGCAACAGCCACCACTGGTTCCAACACACGGTTCTGTTATTGTGATTTCCCTCTTTTGTCCCTCTCTCCTCTGGGTGGTGTGCAGCCTTCACCTGCTGTCCTAAACCCTAGAAGATCTTTTTGGGGGCTCTTTCAGCCTGACCTCTAGTTATTTTTCTGAAGAAGAGATTCCCATGTCTTACTAGTCTGCCATCTTTCCGGAAGTCCACTTTCATAAATTTTGTTGAAATTTAACATGGCCTGTATCCATCATTGCAAGATCATGCAGAACACTTCCATCGCCCCCAAAATGCCCCATGTTCTGTCTATTCTATTTCTCCCTCCCACTCCCCTCAGGACTGATGGCAACCACCAAGCTTTACTCCTTGAAGAACAAGGTTCAGAGTTACTTGCAATAACACTGAGGGCTTGACATACTGGCCTGTCCTCCCCTATTAGGCACTGCCTATGCTTTCAAGAGACTCCTGCCCCTCTATTTGAGAACATAGCAGGACTCCCCACGATGGGAATTTAACACCTTCCCACTCATTATGTGGATCTCTACCCAGTGATATAACACACTATGACTAGGTGAACACTCACACACTCCCTTGAAGACTGCCCCAGGTATTCCCTGTCCTGCATGCCCCCCCCCACATCCAACACCCTAAACCAGTAACCCTCTGTATTAGTCAGCCAAAGGGGTGCTAATGTGAAATACCAAAAATGGGTTGGTCTTTATAAAGGGTATTTATTTGGGGTAGAAGTCAAGAAATACCAGGCCATAAAGCATTTTAAGTTTCTTCTCTCACCACAGTTTATCGCCATGTGTTAGAGCAAGACAGCTGCTGGCGTTTGCCAGTGTTCAGGCTTCTCGGGTTCCTCTCTTCCCAGGGCTGTGTTTCTCTCCGAGCTTAGCTCCTGTTTTCTCCACAAGGTCAGCTGTAGATGATCAGGCAAATGGCTTGCTTCTTTTCTCCTGGGGCCTTCTTTCCAACATCAAAACTGTTTCTCAAAAGACTGTTTCAACTGTCCTTTGCCTTGCCTTTTATATTCGATTCCCCACCCACCAAGGGGTGGGGCTTAACGTCTTACTCCTAACCTAATCATGCCCAGATTAAAAGATTAGTTTATAATCATGATTCAATTATATTTTTGGAATTCATAATTATATCAAACTGCCAATACCCTCCCCTACCATATTTGCCAAAAGAACATTTCCAACATTGTAGTTTCAACCACATACCCTCAAATCTCCAGAATTCATCTGCTCCCCCTAGTTCCATGGACGGCCCAACCCATCATCCCCACCCTACCCTCTCACAAACCAGCATCACCTAACCCAATAGCATCATTGCACCACTGTCATGCCCATCCAATCTTACCCAAACTGATTTATAGATTCAATGCAATACCAATCAAAATCCCAACAGCTTACTTTACAGAATTAGAGAAGGCAATTACCAAATTCATCTGGAAGGGAACGTACACCCAAATAGCCAAAAGCATTCTAAAAAAGAAGAGTAACGTGGGAGGAATTTCACTGCCTGACCTTGAAACGTATTACAAAGCTACAGTGGTCAAAATAGCATGGTATTGGAATAAAGATAGACACATCGATCAGTGGAATAGAATTGAGAACCCAGAAATATACCCTCATCTATACAGTCAACTGGTTTTTGACAAACCTACCAAGCCCACGCTAACAGGAAAAAACAGTCTCTTCAACAAATGGTTTTGGGAGAACTGGGTATCTATAACCAAAAGAATGAAAGAGGACCCCTATCTCACCCCCTATACAAGAATCAACTCAAAATGGATCAAAGATCTAAATATAGAAGCCAAGACCATAAAACTACTAGAAGAAAATGTAGGGAAACATCTTCAAGACCTTGTAGTAGGTGGTGGTTTCTTGGACCTTACACCCAAAGCACATGCAACAAAAGAAAAATTAGATAAATGGGACCTCCTCAAAATTAAACACTTTTGCACCTCACAGGACTTTGTCAGAAGGGTGAAAAGGTAGCCAACTCAATGGGAAAAAATATTTGGAAATCGCATATCTGATAAGGGTTTAATATCCAGGATATATAAAGAGATGTTACAACATATAAAAAGACAAACCACCCAATTAGAAAATGGGCAAAAGACTTGAATAGACATTTCTCCAAAGAAGAAATACAAATGGCAAAAAAACAAAAACACGGTAAAAAAAAACCAAAAAACATATATTTCCGGGGTCGGATGTGGCTCAACTGGTTGGGCGTCCGTCTCCCATATGGAGGGACCCAGGTTCGATCCCCGGGACCTCCCGGTAAACAACAACAACAACAACAACCACAACAAAACAAACAAAAAAACAAAAAAAACACATGAAGAAATGCTCAATGCTCAACATCACTCATGATTAGGGAAATGCAAATCAAAACTACAATGAGGGGAAGCGGCTGTGGCTCAATCAGTAGGGCTCCCGTTTACCATATGGGAGGCCCGGGGTTTGGTTCCCGGGGCCTCCTGGTGAAGGCAAGCCCGCCCGCACGGCGTGGTTAGCTGACCCAGCGAGCACAAGCAGCAAGGGGGGGATAAATGAATAAATAAATAAAAATCTTTAAAAAAAAAAACTACAATGAGATATCATTTCACACGTATCAGAATGGCCACTATTAAAAAGACAGAGAACTACAAGTGTTGGAGAGGATGTGGAGAGATAGGAACACTTCTTCTCTGTTGCTGGGAATGCAGGATGGTACAACCACTATGGAGGACTGTTTGGCAGTTCCTAAAGAAGTTGAATATAGACTTGCCATGTGACCCTGCAATACCACTACTGGGTATATACCCAGAAGAACTGAGAGCAGTGACACTAACAGACATCTGCACACCGATGTTCATAGCCACATTATTCACCATTGCCAAAAGCTGGAAACAACCCAGGTGTCCATCAACAGATGAATGGATAAACAAACTGTGGTCTATTCACACGATGGAATATTATGCAGCTGTAAGAAGAAATGAAGTCATAAAGCATATGGCAACATGGATGAACCTGGAGGACATTATGTTGAGCAAAGCAATCCAGACACAAAAGGACAAATACTATATGAATGGGTTACTATGAACCAAATATATTGTGTAACATGTTGTTCAATTCAAAAAAAATTTTATATGTATCCAGAACATTTAATTGAGAAATGTATATATTTATTCATCTGTGTTTACTTTTTCATTTTTAATTGTTTATATTTTCAATTATTAAATGTACAAAATAAAAAAAAAAATACTGCATTCCTTCTTACAGCTGATTAATATTCCATTGGGTGTATATACCACAATTTGTTTATCCATTCATCTGTTGATAGACATTTGGGTTGCTTCCAACTTTTGGCAATAGAGAATACCACTATGAACATTAGGATGCATATATCTGTTCATGTCCCTGCATTCAATTCTTCTGGGTATATACCCAGCACTGGGATTGTAGGATCATATGGCAGTTCTATAGTTAGCTTTCTGAGGAACCACCATACTGTCCTCCACAATGGCTGTACCATTCTACATTCCCACCAGCAGTGGATAAGGGTTCCTATTCCTCCACATCCTTTCCAACACTTGTAGTCCTCTGGTTTTGTTTTTTGTTTTAAGATTTATTTTACTTATTTATTCTTCCCCATCCCTTTGTTGTTTTACATTTGCTGTGTCTGTTTGTTGTGTGCTTGTCTTCTTTTTTTTTAGGAGGCACTGGGAATTGAACCTGGGACCTGCCATGTGGTAAGGAGGAGCCCAATCACTTGAGCCACCTCTGTTCCCTGCATTGTTGTGTTTCTGATTATGTTTTCCTCCGTGTGTCTCTTGTTGCGTCATCTTGTTGTGTCAGCTCACCACGCCAGCCCATTGTGTCAGCTTGCTGTCTTGCTTGTCTTCTTTAGGAGGCACCAGGAACTGAATCCAGACCACCCATGTGATAGGCGGGGGCTCAATCACTTGAGCCACATCTGCTTCCTGCTCTATTTTTTTTTTTCATTTGCCATTTGAATTTTTTAATTAAACTTTTTATCATGAGGTGAGATAATTTTAGTTTTACATTTAATTATAAGCAATAATAGGGATTCTCTATACCTTTTACCCAGTTTCCCCCAATGATAACATCTTGCAAAACTATAGTACAATATCACATCCAAGATATCAACATTAATGCAGTTAAGATAGAGAACATTTCATCATCACAGGGTCTCCTTCCTGTTGTCATTTTTTTGTTGTTGTTGTTGCTGTCTTATTTTATTATTATTATTATTATTATTATGGGTAAAAATCAAAATTCTCACAATACATACAAACATTTGCAAAATGATATATAAATATATATGCCTATATGTGTATTTGCTTACAAAAATGTTGTTTATATATATATATATATACATATATTTTAAGAGGTGCTTAGATTACTCAAAATATTACATGGAACCCACTGGGATTCCCATGTTGCCCACCTCCCACACCTCCCACCACATCCCACACAAACATCTCCCACAGTGTGGCCCACCACCCTCAAAGAACTTACACATCTTGGAGCCTTGCCACCAACCATAATGGGTGTAAGATGATATCTCATTGTAATTTTGGTTTGCATTTCCCTACTAGCTAGTGCTGTTGAGCATCTTTTCAAGTGCTTTTTAGCCATTTGTATTTCTTCTTTGGAGAACTGTCTACTCAAATCACTTGCCCATTTTTTAAATGGGTTGTTTGTCTTTTTATTTTCGAGGTGTAGGATTTGTTTTTACATGCTGGATATTAGATCCCTATCAGATATATGGTTACCAAATATTTTCTCCCATTGAATAAGCTGCCCTTTTACTTTCTTGACATACTCCTTTGAGGTGCAAAAGCTTTTAATTTTAAGGTGGTCCCATTTATCTATTTTTTTCTTTTGTTGCTCATGCTTTGGGTATAAAGTTCACAAAAGCATTTCCTAATAGAAAATCCTGTAGATGCTTCCCTACATTATCTTCCAAGATCTTTATGTCCTTGGCTCTTATATTTAGATCTTTGGTCCATCTTGAGTTAATTTTTATATAAGGTATGAGGTGGTCTTCCTCTCTCATTCTTTTGCATATGGATATCCAGTTCCCCAAGCACCATTTGTTGAAGAGGCCATTCTCTCCCAGATGAATGGGCTTAGTGGCCTTGTCGAATATCAGTTGACTGTATATGTGAGGATCTATATCAGAATTCTCAGTTCAGTTCCATTGGTCACTATGTCTATCCTTGTGCCAATACCACACAGTTTTGACCACTGTAGCTTTGTAGTATGTTTTAAAGTCAGTTAGTGTGATTCCTACAATTTCATTTTTCTTTTTCAATATGTCTTTGGCTAATCAGGACCTCTTGCCCTTCAAAATAAATTTTATAGTTAGCTTTTCCAATTCAGGAAAAAAATGGTGTAGTAATTTTTATTGGGATTGCATTAAATCTATAGATCAGTTTGGGTAGGATAGACATCTTAATGATGTTTAGTCTTCCTATCCATGAACAGGGAATATTCTTCCATTTATTTAGGTCCTCTTTGATTTTCTTTAATAGTGTTGTATAGTTTTCTGTGTACAAATCATTTACATCTTTAAATTTATTACTAGGTATTTGATTCTTTTAGTTGCTATTGTAAATAGGATTTTTTTGTGATTTCCTCCTCAGGTTGCTCATTATTGGTGTACAGAAATGCTATTGATTTTTGCACCTTGATCTTCTTATAACCTGCTGCTTTACTGAACTCATTTATAAGCTCAAGAAACTTTGTTTGTAGATTTCTCAGGCCTTTCTATGTATAGGATCATGTCATCTGCAAAATAGTGAAGTTTTTACTTCTTCCTTTCCGATTTGGATGGCTTTTATATCTTTTTCTTGCCTAAGTGCTCAAGCAAGTCTTTCTAAAACAATGTTAAATAAAAGCAGTGAAAACGGGCATCTTTGTCTTGTTCCAGATTTTAGAGGGAAAGCTTTCAGGATTTCACCATTGAATATGATGCTAGCTGTGGGTTTTTCATATATACTCTTTATCATATTGAGGAAGTTTCCTTCTATTCCTATCTTTTGAAGTGCTTTTACCAGGAAAGGGTGCTGTATTTTGTCAAATGCTTTTTCTGCATCTATAAAGATGATGATGTGGTTTTTTTTCTTTCGATCTGTTATGTGGTATATTACATTGATTGATATTCTGATGTTGATCCATCCTTGTATACCAGGGATGAAGCCCACTTGGTCATGGTGTATAATTCTTTTGATGTGTTGTTGAATATGATTAGCAAGTATTTTGTTGAGAATTTTAGCATCTAGGTTCATTAGAGAGGCAGGTCTATAGTTTTCCTTTTTTTGTGGCATCTTTGTTTGGCTTTGGAATTAGGGTGATGTTGGCATCAAAGAATGAGTTAGACAATGTTCCCTCCCCTTCTATTTTTTGGAAGAGGTTAAGCAGGATTGGTGTTAGTTCTTTCTGGAATGTTTGGTAGAATTCACCTGTGACGCTGTCTGGTCCTGGGCTCTTCTTAGTTGGGAGGTTTTTAATGACTATTTCTATTACATTACTTGTGATTGGTCTGTTGAGCTCATCAATTTCTTCTTTCATCAATGTAGGCTGTTTGTGCATTTCTAGGAATTTATCCATTTCCTCTAAATTATCCATCTGGTTGGCATACAATTTTTCAAAGTATCCTCTTATGATACTATTTATTTCTGTGGGATCAGTGGTGATAACCCCTTTCTCGTTTCTTATTTTATGTATTTGCATCTCTCTCCTTTTTTATTTGGTAGTCTAGCTAAGGGTTTGTCAATTTTATTAAATTTCTCAAAGAACAAGCTTTTGGTTTTGCTTACTTTTTCTAGTGCTCTCATATTTTCTATTTCATTTAGCTCTGCTCTAATCTTTGTTATTTTCTTCTTTCTACTTTCTTTGGGATTAGTTTGTTGTTGTTTTCCAAGTCCTTCCAAATGTGCAGTAAGGTCTTTGATTTTAGCTCTATCTTCTTTTTTAATGTAGGCATTTATGGCTATGAATTTCCCTCTCAGCACTGCTTTTGCTGCATCCCCTAGGTTTTGATAAGTTGTGTTGTCGTTTTCATTCGTTTCAAGGTAGTTACTGATTTCTTTTGCAATTTCCTCCTTGACCCACGATTGTCTAAGAGTGTGTTGTTTAACTTCCATATCTTTGTGCATAATCTGTTTTTCTGCCACTTACTGATTTTCAGCTTCATTCCATTGTGGTCAGAGAAATTACTTTGTATAATTTCAATCTTTCTGAATTGATTGAGAGTTGTTTTGTGGCCTAGCACGTGGTCTATCCTGGAGAATGATCCATGTGCACTTGAGAAGAATGTATATCCTGCTGTATTGGGGTGTAATGTTCTGTATATGTCTATTAGTTCCAGATCTTCTAATGTATTATTCAAGGTCTCTCTTTCTTTATTGATCCTCTGTTGAGATGTTCTGTCTAATGGTAATCATGGTGTATTAAATTCCCCCACTATAATCGTAAAGGCATCCATTTCTCCACTTAGTGTTTCCAATGTTTGCCTCATGTATTTTGAGGCACCCTGTTTAGCTGCATAAATGTTTACGATTCTTTCTTCTTGAGAGAGTATCCCTTTTATTAATGTATAGTGGCCTTTTTGTCTCTTGCAATAGTTTTGCATTTAAAGTCTATTTTGCCTCATATCAGTATAGCTACTCCTGCCCTTTTCTGATTATTGTTTGCATGTAAAATTGTTTTCCAACCATTCACTTTCAGCCTCCTTGCATCTCTGGGTCTAAGGTGAGTGTCTTGTAGACAGCATATAGATGGGTCATATTTCCTTATCCATTCTGCCAATTTCTGTCTCTTGATTGGAGAGTTTAATCCATTAACATTCAATGTTATTACTGTCATGGAATTACTCACATTAGCCATATTTTCTTTAGGTTTATGTATGCCATATGTTGTTTTCATTTCTTTTTATCTTTTTAGTTATTCTTACACTCTCCTCCAACTCTGTCCTGTTTTTTCCTTTCAATCTGCAGAACTCCCTTTAGTATTTCTTGAAGGGTAGGTTTCTTATTGACAAGCTCTCTTAATTTCTGTTTATCTGTGAATATTTTGAACTCTCCCTCATTTTTCAATGCCAGCTTTGCTGGATAGAGAATTCTTGGCTGGAATTTTTTTCTTTTAGCACCTTAACTATGTCATACTACTGCCTTCTTGCCTCCATGGTTTCAGATGAGAAATCAGCACTTAATCTTATCAAGCTTCCCTTGTATGTGATGGATCTCTTTTCTTTTGCTGCTTTCAGTATTCTCTCTTTGTCTTTAGCATTGGACAATTTGACAAGTATATGTCTTGGGGTAGGCCTGTTAGGATTTATACTGTTTGGGGTGTACTGTGCTTCCTGGACATGTATGTCCATGTCCCTCAATAGAGTTGGGAAATTTTCAGCCATTATTTCCTCCAACACTCCTTCTGCCCCCATTCCCTTCTCCTCTCCATCTGGGATGCCTATAATGTGTATGTTTGTGCGTTTCGTGTTGCCATTCAAATCCCTAATCCTAGCTGGATTTTTTCTATCTTTTTATCTATCTGTTCTACTATCTGTCTGATTTCAGCTGCATTGTCTTCTGCATCACTGATTCTTTCCTCTGCCTGTTCAAATCTGCTGTTATGTGCTTTCAGCGTATTTTTTATTTCTTGCATTGTACCATTCATCACTATCAGGTTCTTTATCTTTTTATGCATGTTTACAATTCCTTCAGCATGTTCCCCCAGTGTCTTCCTAATATCCTTTATCTCTTCCTTCACTTCATTAAGTTGATTCATGATATTTGTTTGGACATTCTTGATTAGTTGTTCCACATTCTGCTTAAATCTTCTTTGAATATCTGGTAAAACTCATCTGTGAAACCATCTTGTCCTGGGCTTTTCATTTGGGGGAGCTGTTTGATGACTGTTTCAATCTCTTTATTTGTGATTGGTTTGTTGAGGTCTTCTGTTTCTTCTAGGGTCAGTGTAGATTGTTCATATGTCCCTAAAATTTTTTCAGTTCCATCTACATTGTCTAGTTTGTTGGCATACAGTTGTTCATTGTATCCTCTTATGATCTTTTATTTCTGTAGGGTCATTAGTAATGTTCCTGTTTTCATTATTTATTTTACTTATTTGCATCTTCTCTCTTTTTTTATCAGTATAGCTAAGGGTTTGTCGATTTTGTTAATCTTCTCAAAGAACCAATTTTTGTTTTTCTTTAATTCTATTGTTTTATTTTTCTCAATTTCATTTATTTCTGCTCTTATCTTTGTTATTTCATTCCTTCTGCTAGCTTTAGGATTAGCTTGCTTTTCTTTTTCTAGTTCCTCCAGCTGTGTAGTTAGGTCATTGATTTTAGATTTTTCTTCTTTTTTAATATAAGCATTGAGGATTATAAATTTCCCTTTCTTCACTGCCTTTGCTGCATCCCATATTTTCTGATATGTTGTGTTCTCATTTTCATTTGTTTAGAGATATTTATTGATTTTTCTTGTAATTTCTTCTTTGACCCATTGATTATTTGAGTGTGCTGTTTTTTTCTTTATTTTTTAATTGTTTTTGTTTATTTTTTCCCTCTTTCTTTCTTCTTTGTTTTTATTTTTATTTATTGTGTGAGAGTGTGTTGTTTAACCTCCATATATTTGTGTATTTTGTCTCCTGTTGATTTCCAATTTTATTCTATTATGATCAGGGAAAATGTTTTATATAATTTTCATCTTGTTGAATTTATTGAGATCTGCTTTGTCACCCAACAAAAAGACTGTCATGGAGAAAGATCCATGAGCACTTGAGAAGAATGTATATCCTTCTGTTTTGGGGTGCAATGTTCTGTATATGTCTGCTAGGTTTGGCCCATTTATCATATTATTCAAGCTCTCTGTTTCTTTATTGAGCCTCTGCCCAAATGTTCTATCCAGTGCTGAGAGTGGTGAATAGAAGTCTTCAACTGTTGTTGTAGAGATATCTGTCTCTCCCTTCGGTTTTGCCAGCATTTGCCTCATGTATATTGGGGCATCCTGGTTTGGTGCCAATACATTTCTGATTGTTATTTCTTCCTGGAGAATTGTCCCTTTTATTAATATAAAATGTCCTTCCTTGTCTCTAATAATAGTTTTACTTTTAAAGTCTATTTCATCTGATATAAGTATAGCTACTCCAGTGTTTTTAATTTTTTAAATTTTTTATTTTTGGTTACTGCATACATGGAATATCTTTTACCAGCCTTTCAGTTTCAATCTATTGGTATCCTTGGGTGTAAGGTAGCTCTTGTAGACAGCAAATAGATGTCTCATATTTTCTCATCCATTATGCCAGTCTGTTTCCTTTCATTGGGGAGTTTAACCATTAATATTCAATGTTATTACTGTAAAGGCAGTTCTTATTTCACCCATTTTGACCTTTGGGTTTTATCTGTCATATTTTATTTTCACCATTCTTTTTACTCTTTTGGTTACTTTTACTGATATAATCTTCATTCTAGATTCTCTTCTAAGCCTCTCTCTTCTGTCTTTTCTTTTCAGGATGTAGCACTCTGTATTAGTCAGCCGAAGGGGTGCTGATGCAAAATACCAGAAATCTGTTGCGTTGTATAAAGGGTATTTATTTGGGATAGAAGCTTACAGTTACCAGGCCATAAAGTGTACTTTACTTCCCTTACCAAAGTCTGTTGCCATGTGTTGGAGCAAGGTGGCTGTTGACGTCTGCAAGGGTCCAGCCTTCCTCTTCCTCTTAAAGCTCCATGGTTTCAGCTGGGAT
The DNA here is from genome assembly GCA_026826555.1 of Tolypeutes matacus. Lineage (NCBI taxonomy): Eukaryota > Metazoa > Chordata > Mammalia > Cingulata > Chlamyphoridae > Tolypeutes > Tolypeutes matacus. The sequence goes on along the minus strand of JAKSZT010054325.1, from coordinate 1,496,993 downwards.
AAGTTTTGTCTCTCTCCCAGGGCTCATTTCTCTCTGGGCTCAGCTGCTCTGTTCTCTCCACAAGGTCAGCTATAGACTATCAGGCTCTCTCTCTTCCTGGGGCCTCTGCCATATCTATGGAGCCATCTCTATTTCTCCGTGTTCTTTTCCTGTGTGTTTATTTCCCAGGACCCCAGCATCCCAAAACTCCAAAGAACCCCTCTGCCATGCAATTTTCTCTGTGAGTCCCCTTTGTGGGTGAGGACACAGCATCCTACTGATGTGGCCCAATCAAAGCCTTAATCATAATTTAATCAAGCAAAAGTGAAACCTCTGAAGTTAATACAATCTAATATGCCCAGAGGAACAGACCAATTTACAAATATAATCCAATATCTCTTTTTGGAATTCATAAACGGTATCAAATTGCTACACACTCCCTTTAGTATTTCCTGCAAAGCCAGTCTCTTGGTTATAAACCCTCTCCGTTTCTGTTTATTTATGAATAAACTCACCCTCATTTGTAAAAGACAATCTTGCTGGATATAAGATTTTTGGCTGGCAGGTTTTCTCTTGTAGTATCTTAAATATATCATACTACTGCCTTCTTACTTCCATGGTTTCTGTCCCCTCCAGACAGGTGTCCAACCTGACTCTAAAGAGCCAGACCTGATGGAAGGGAAGTGGGGTCCTGTGGACCCCTGGGCTCTCAATAGGGTCTGTGGGTGGGTTTAGAGTCTCTGAGATCCAACATTTCCTGGAGCTACATCAGTAGTTCAAAAGGCTGAGGTGCCTGCCAGCCCTGTAGTAAAGGAGAGAGAGTGAGCAAGTGGCCTTGAACTTGACAGAGAGATAGCCAAAGCTCAGGCAATGGCCAGGCAGCCAGGGAGGGTGGGTGGTGGGCACTGAGGAGGGCCTGCACGTGTTCTGAGAAGTGAAAGGTAGTGGAGAAGGGGGCTGGAACTTGCAAGATTTGAGCAGACCTATGAAGACACTTAAGACATTCATCAACCAGTCACAATGCATGGATGCTGTCTGGTTTTTCATTCAAATAAGCTAATCAACAACAACATCTACAATACATAAGAATCAGGGAAAGATGATAACAGACTATTTGACTTTATTACAGTATTGTTAAATTTCCGTAGGCACAAAATACTAAGGTTATTTTTTTTAAAGACTTATTTATTTATTTATTCCCCCCTCCCATTGTTTTTGTGTGTGTGTGTGTGTGTGCTCATTGTCTGCTCTCTATGTCCATTCACTGTGAGTTCTTCTGTGTCTGTTTGTCTTCTCTTTAGGCAGCACTGGGAACCAAGCCTCAGACCTTCCAGAGCGGGAGAGAGGTGCTCAATCATTTGCACCACCTTGGCTCTCTAGTCTGCTGCGTCTCTTATTGTCTCTCCTCTGTGTCTCTTTTTGTTGTGTCATCTTGCTGCACCAGCACTCCTGCATGGGCCAACACTCTGCATGGGCCAGCTCTCCTTGCAGGTCAGCTTGTCTTCACCAGGAGGTCCTGGGAACCGAACCCTGGACCTCCTATATGGTAGATGGGAGCCCAATTGCTTGAGCCACATCTGCTTCCCCTAAGGTTATTTTTTTAAATCCTTATCTTTTAAAGATACCTACTAGAATATTTAGAAATAAAATAATATGATGTGATAGAGACAGAAGGCAGATTGCTGGTTACAAGGGGTGGAGGAAGGGAAGAGAGGAATAGGGAGTCAATGCTTAATGGGGGCAGAGTTTCTCTTTGGGCTAATGGAAAAGTTAGGTAATGGATGGTGGTGATAGTAGCACAACATTGTGAGTGTAATTATGTCACTGCATTGTATGCTTGAATGTAGTTAAAATGGGAAATTAAAAAAAAAATGATATGATGTCTGGAATTTGTTTCCAACTAGTCTAGGATGTGGGTTTGGGAAGTGGGTGAGGGTAAAGATGGAAAATGTTTGTCCATAATTAATTGTAGAAACCGGGTGATAGGTACGTGAGAGTTCATTATTTTTCTTTTCTTTCTTTCTTCCTTTTTTTTTTTAAAGTAAACTTTATTTTAACTTAAAAAAATAAGATAACAGACAAAAGGCAACTTACCAAATTATGGAAGTATTACTTCAAAAAATTCTGCCCAGGCACATTTATCTCATTTAATCCCTAAAACAAACTGAATTGTCTCTCCAGTGTTCAGAAAGATACATAAAGCACAGATTGCCTAAATGACATGACCAAGGACTCTTTGTTAATGAAGAAAAAAATGCTTAATCATATTCATATCCCATAAAACTAAACCCCATATTCTTGTTATTTGACCTTCAATATTGATATAGTACTTCCTTTGCCTTTGCTATAAAAATATTACAATATTACTGTGAACTATAGTCTATAAGTTACATTAGTTGCATTTTTCCCATGTGTCACCATATTCTTAACACCTTATAGCAGAACATTCTTGTATTCATATTATTAACCACAATCCTCATCTACCACCTAAATCACTTCTATACAGTCCCTAGATTATCCTCTAGCTGTCTTTCAATTAACATTAACCTCCCTAAACTACCCCCTTTCAGCCACAATCACATTTATAATTCATCAGTATTTACGATATTCATTATAATGTGCTATCATCAACTCCATCCATTACCATATATTCACAATTCCACATACATTCAGCATTAGCTGAATTGTAGAAACTTACTTAATTGTTAATTAATTGAATTATTCAATCGTAGAAACTGGGTAATGGATACGTGAGGATTCATTATATTTCTTTCTAATTTTGTATATGTTTGGCATTTTCCATAATATTTTTTTTTCAAAAAGAGAGGAGAAAAAAAGGAAGCCTGAATCTTTCTTGTAACCATTAAAGAGATTGAATTGTATTTAAAAATCTTCCCACAAAGAAAATACCAAGGCCAGATGGCTTCATAGGCAAGCTCCACCAAACTGTCAAGGAACAGATCATTCCAATCATCAAAGAACAAACTCTTCCAGAGAACATAAAAAGGGAGAACATTCCTGAGCTCATGGCTAGTCTGACCTTGACAGCAAAGCCAGGAAAGGAATATAGGAAAATAGAAAATCATAAGCCAATTTTACCAAAAAGATAGAAGTGATTAAATTAGAAGTAGCAAAATGATAAATGCAAAAGAGCCTTACAAATTATTTGCAAACCAAATTCAACAGCATATTGAAGTAACAATTTTCCACGGACCACATTGCATTTATCCTAGGAATACAAAGGTGAATTAATGTTCGAAAATTTGTAACTGTAACACATAAAGAGATTAAAGGAGATAAACCATATGATAATCTCAATAGATGCAGAAAAAGCCTTTGATAAAATTCAGCATCCCCTCTCCAAGAGAAAAACTCATAGTACACCAAAAATAGAAAGGAATATCTAATTAGATATAGAAGATATCCTCCAAAAACTTATAACACTCAATCTTTTAAAATGTTTTTCAGTATGTTTATTTTATTATCTCACCCTTTTTGTAAATAATTAACTGCACCTATTTAAATTGTACAAGTTGGGAAGCGGCTGTGGCTCAATCAGTAGGGCTCCCGTTTGCCATATGGGAGGCCCCGGGTTCGGTTCCCGGGGCCTCCTGGTGAAGGCAAGCCCGTCCGCACGGCGTGGTTAGCTGACCCAGCGAGCACAAGCAGCAAGGGGGGGATAAATGAATAAATAAATAAAATCTTTAAAAAATAAAATAAAATTAAATAAATAAATAAATAAATAAATAAATAAATTGTACAAGTTGATGGAAATAAGGCATATATCCATGAAACCACCACCATAATCAAGACAATGGGCGTATTTATCAGCTCCTAAAGTTTCTCTGTGCCCTTTAGTAATCCTTCCCTTCCATCCCTTGTAGCTTCAAGGGCACTACTGAGCAACTTCCTGTTACTGTAGATTTTCATTTTTTAGAAATTTGTATAAATGGGATAAAACAGTATGACTTAATTTTAAAAACCTAGTTTCTTATGTGAATATATCTCAATAAAACTGCTTTAAAAATAAATAAATATGCAAGAATAGCCAGAAATAGCAGCTATGTACAGCAGGTAATGCATACAGAGATTGAAAAGTGATGAATTTTCTTATTTGTTTGTGAATTAGTCAGCCAAAGGGGTGCTGATGCAAAGTATCAGAACTCTGTTGGCTTTTATAAAGGTTATTTTATTTGGGGTAGAAGCTTACAGTCACATGGCCCTAGAGAGTACAACTCAAGGTACCATAAGAGGTACTTTCTTACCCAAAGTATTTGCCACGTGTTGAAGCAAGATGGCGGGTGATGTCTGCAAGGGTTCAGCCTTCCTTCTTCCTCTTACAGTTCCATGGTCCCAGCTTCTTCTGATCTCAGCTGTAGGCTGGCAGAAGGGCTCATCTCTCTCCCTGGGGCTAGTTTCTTTCTGGGCTCAGCTGCTCTGGTCTCTTCACAAGATCAGCTGTAGACTATCAGGCTCTTCTCCAGGGCTGCAGAATCCTCTGTGTATCTTCTCTGTGTGTCTACTTCCATGTGAGAGTCTGTTTTATCAGCCCAAGGGGCTGGGACTCAACGCTGAATTGCACTCTAATGACATGGTTGAATTAAAGCCCTAATCTTAACATAATTTAATCAGACATCTCAGCTGAATCTAATACAATCAAAGTGTATCACACCCAGAGAAACACACCAGTTTTCAAACATAATATCTTTTTTAAGAATTCATAAATAATATCAAACTGCTAGCTTGTCTGTTTTTTGTTAATTATTATTATTGAAATAATGAAAATGCTCTAATAGTGATTGAAATGATGAAGGCATAACTATGTGATTAAACCAAATACCATTCATTGTACATTTTGGATGAATTGCATGTTTTATTAATATATATCAATAAAATTGATTTTAAAAACCTAGTTTCTTTTACTCTGCACATTTATTTCGAGATTCATTCATGTTGAATATATCAACATTCCTTTATAATCCTGACTGGTAGTCCATGGTATGGAAATACCTCAATTTGTTTTCCCATTCACCCGTTCATGGAAATTTGAGTTGTTCGCGGTTTTGCACTGTTATACATAAGGCTGCTATGAACACTCATATTCAAGTCTTTGTTTGAACACATGTTTTCATTTCTCTTGGGTATGGTAACTCTATGCTTAACCTTTTGAGGAACTGCCAGGCTCTTTTCCAAAGTGACTACCCGTTTTACATTCCTACCAACAATTGTAGTTGGGTTCCAATTTCTCCACATTCTTTGCCAACACTGGTAATTTTCCTCGTCTTTGATTGTACCCATCCTAGTGCAAGAGACCTCAGAAATCACTTTCCATGTACCCCTCAGGCTCTGTGCTTGTCAAGATTGCAGAGAGATCAATCCAACTAACCCTATATTGATTGAACTTTAAAAATTTTGTGTATGTATTTACATGTTTCCAAAGACCTTAAAGCATAGCACATTCAGAGGTCTAGCTTCCATCTCTGATCCCTGACCCTTCCCCTCTTCCTTCATCCCCCTCTAAATAAATGTTCATATTACTTTTTATTTATCCTTCCATTGTTTCTACTTGAAAATATTAGTGGAATATATATAAATATATTTCCTCCCTTTCTTGGGTAGAAGACAGCATACAATAAAATCTATAAAGCACCTATCTTTCTTCATTTAAACTCTAGAATATAGGTCACCAGGAGGTAGAATGTGGGTTGAGAAGGGGGAGCTGATGCTGAATGTATATAGAATCTTTAATAAGGTGGCTTGTATATAAAGACAAATGTATAGAGTTGATGGCAACACATTATAGTGAATAGAATGGGGTAGACTAGGAAGGTTATGTCAATTGAAAGAAAGCTAGAGGATAATCTAGGGACTGTATAACATAGTGATTTCATTGGTAGAGGACAATTGTGGTTAATAGTACTGGAGATAAATGGAAAAATAAAACTAATGTAATGTAGAGACTGTAGTTAACAGTAGTATGGTGATATTTTTACGGCAATGCCCAAGTTGGTACTATATCAATACTAAGGGTCAATAATGGGGGTGGGGAGATAAGGGGGTATGGGATTTTTTTCTTTTGGAGTAATAAAAATATTCTGAAATGGACTGAGTTGATGGCAGCACAACTCTGTGATGAAATTGAGAGCCACTGAGGGTACATTTTAGATGGATTGTTACAAGGCAGGGGACCATAGAACACAGTGAACTCCATGGTGAATGAGGAACTGTGATGAACAGTATAAATATGAGAACGTTCTGAGGTATGATAGAATAAGGACCAAAGGAGGAGAGGCTTAAAACCTAATAAATTTCTACACAAACACCACCCAGTAGAAAAAAAAAAACTAAAGCAGCATCCTGCTGGACTCACGTAGGCAAGTTATCAGAAGGCAGCTGGCGCCTGCTGACGTGATGGAAATGCAGTCTATACCATTCACCCATCAGCTGCGGAAACAACACCAACAGTGTGCACCCGCTGACTGCACAAACAAGTCATGGGAAGGCAGCTTGCAATACCCACCCAGCAGAAAGTGGGAGAAAAACAGGATATTTCCACACTACTCACCTATTTTCATGAGCTTCATGTGCAGCAAATTCCAGCAGGGCTCAAGAGCAATAGCCAGGAGCTAATTACCACCTGACACCAACCCCTAAAAATCAACCCACCCAATGAATTTTCCCTGCTTTGTCCTAAATACTCCAATCAGTGTAAACCCTAACCCCAATGATAGCCAATAAAACCAGAAGCTCTATGTGCTGCTGTGGTGTGAGCTTCAGCATACATCTACTGTGAAACAAATAAAAATCATTTCATTGTCCAGTCATATTGCCACTAGCTCTGCAAAGGAATGTGAGTTTTTTGTTGTTGTTTTGTTGTTGTTGTTGTTGTTTTAAGATGTAAGCTGAAGCTCACACCACAGCAGCACATAGAGCTATTGCCATTCTTTTCTTTTTTTTTTTTTTTTACAAATGAGAAAAATGTTTATTAAGGAAACAATTGAACAGCTTTCTCTTAGCAGAATTTTACAGACTTTAGCATAAACCTGATGTCAATTACAATTTCAATCATTAACACACTACCTAGGATGCTTATTCTACAACTGGAAAGTTGCTGACGTCTGTGATGTGCCACTATAAATGTAAGTGTTATTAAAAATTACAAACTGTTTGGTGATTATTTTGATAACCTCCTGAGCAGCAGCTCCCCCCAAAAATGCAGCAATGGTGTGTGGCTCAGCAGCTCCAAATCGGCAAAATTCATGGACATAATCATCTTTCACCATTACAGATAATCCATATTCCTGGAGGAAGCCAGTGAGACAAGACTTCAACTTTCCTATATCTTCTTCAACTTGATAGTTAGATACTCCTGGATATCTACCATGTTGTTTATGAAATCTATCGACAGCCCGTAACATTAAGTATAATACTATCTCATTATCTGGATTGTCCCTGCTGGAAATTATTTCATCCTTTTTAATTGTATCCAAACCATATTCTTCAGCTAATTATCGACATCTTACCACTCGAAGAAATGCAGAATTGCATTTTAATGCAATTTTAATTCTTTCTCTGAAATGGACTCTGGTGCCTGGCCTATAGACTGCAGCAATTTGGCAGCATGTTTACCCACAGCAGCAGCATCTTTCTTTGCTTTTTCACGGTAAACATTTTGCAGTTTTATATATTTGCTTGAATCTGCAATCATATCAGGAATTGTACCTCGAACAGGTAAATTTCCTTGACCTTCCTTGGCCACAAATTCCTTTAAGGCACGAGCTAAAATCCAAAATGATGGAGTCTGTTTGGTGATATTTATGCAGCGATCGTCATTAAATATATCTTCAATACTGCTAGGAATCTGAGTTGTATTTAGTGCTGTGTTCACATTTTTAATAGCTTCCTCAAAATTCTCTTCATCTTCTGGAGACCCATATTCATTTTTTAGAATTCCTTGTCTAATCAAATCTCTGAAGTCCTCTTTTTCTTTATGTTTTAGGTATTCGTCCATTTGTTTCACTATACCACTGTGCTAAATATTTAGCTACAATGACAATCCATGGAGTGTGGCTATGGTCCTTTTTTTCCATATGATCCAAATCATAAGACTGAAAATGTTCTCTCAGTTCAGGAAATGGCTTGTCCAGGCGTAGATCCTCTAATGCATTATCTGGATGAGATTCTATTACTGGATGTTCTTTTATAATGATTCTCATATAACCAACCAGTCCATATGTCCTACAGATCAAAAGAGGAATCTGGGAATTCCAGAGGACATCTGCTAAACGTAGTAACGTACTTTCAGGGAGCTGAGTTGCAACCACAGCGGTAAACCTACAGAAAAATGAAGGATCATTGTCTGGAAGGTTTTCTGGACTCTCTTCCACAAAACTTCCAGAGACATAGTTATTTAATTCTTGTAAGAATTCCATGGCAGCTTGGGCTCGGTTCTTGCCGATACTGCTTCTTTGAAGAAAAAAATTGTTTCCAGCATCTTCTCCACTGACCTGATTTCCATCAATAATTGTAAATGAGCCAATACCTCAGCTGCCGGTCGTACTTCTGCTCCTTGGGCAGCTTCCCCAGCTGCGCCATGGTCGTGCCGGCCGCGCAGAGAACAGACAATTCCTTTGCCGAGCGCCACCACCGCCTCCACTCCTATTGCCATTCTTTTCTATAGCTGCATTGTATTCTACTCGTGGATGTACTATACTCTATCCCACTATGTGTTCAATGCTTGGATTGTTTCCTCTCTTTTGCTAGTAAAAGTAATGCTGCAACAGAAAAACCTTGTGAATATGTGACTTCATAGCTTTGCTAGTTAGTGTTTGGTATAGATTCTGGGAAGTGGGACTGTTTGGTCAAAGGGTAAAGGCCAATGTAATTTTGCTGCATGTTGTCCCATCATCTTACATAGGAGATGTAGCCCAGAAACTTTGCATTTCCCCCAGCAATTCCTGAGAGTGCCTGCTTCCCCATGGCCTTTGCAAGCAAGTTAAGCTGTCAGCCCCTTGGGTTTTTGCTAGTCTAACATGGGAGAAATATCTTAGTGTATTTTTATTTTGCATTTCTGTTGTTATGGGCAAGATTGAGCATCTTTTCATCTGCTTAATTGTCATTTGCATTTATTTTTCTGTGACCTGTTACTATCTTTTTCCATGTTTTCTGTAAGATTATTAGTCTTTTCATTCCCACTTTTATTTTATTTTTTTAAAGATTTATTTATTTACTTTATCCATTTTAAACCCCCCCTTCCCCATTTGCTGTTTTGTGACCATTCGCTGGGCAATTTCTCTGTGTCTGTTTCCTGCCATCCCTTTTCATCCTTCTCCTCCAGTCTTCACCAGGACTGAAGACCTCCGATGTAGGAGAGAGGTGTTCTGCCACCTGTGTCACCTCAGTTCCCGGTTTTTGGAGCTTTCGGAGCATCTCGTCTTGTTTCTCCCCTGCATCTCCCTCCTGTTACGTCATCATCTTGCTGCATGGCTCCTGGGGCCTGGCGGCTCACCGGCACACAGAGCCTGGCAGCCCATGCGCCTTTTATATACATATTTTTAATTTTACCGGGAGGTCCCGGGGATCGAACCCAGGTCCCTCCATATGGCAGACGGATGCCCAACCATTTGAGCCACATCCGCCCCCCCATTCCCACTTTTAGAAACCCTTTATAAAGCAGTGATATTAACCCATGTCTGTAATATGGTTTACAAATATGTTCCAGTTTGCCCTTTGTCTTTTACTTTGCAGGTTTTGTTTATTTTGCCCAGATTTTAAAAAATATATTTTTTTATGTAGTTGAATTTATCAATTTTTTCCCTTACTACTTCTGAATTTTGCATTATACTTAGGAAAGTTTTCTCTATCCCAGGAAAAGAAAATAAATCACTGATGTTTTCTACTACTACTGGGATGGGTTCATTTTTTTTTTACACTTAGTTCTCTGATCCCTTTGGAATTTATCCTCACCAGCAACTTATGAAAGGCTGCATTCCTTCCTCTGCGGGTCACTTGTGTTTGCCAGGGGTTTCAGGCTTCTAGAGTTTTCTTTCACTGCAGGCCCACTCCCAATCCCTGGGCCCTTCGAAACTGCTCTCCACAGAGCCTCCCCACTGTACATAGCAACATTACCTGTTAGGTTTTTGAGTCTTAGTCTAGGAAATGAAGTGAGCAAGAAATAGCTTTTCTTCCTATCAACTTAAAAGACTATGGAAAAAAAAAAAAAAAAAAGACTATGAACCTCTGTGGACTGCTGGTAAATTCCATCTCAGGGGTCTCTGGCCCAGGTTGTAAGCAGGTCCTGGCATCTTACTGGGCCTACATATCGGGAAGCCCCTTGGGCTGGGGGTCCCTTGACCACACTAGTGACCTCTGGGTGTCCATCGCCTAGATTGTTGCTTTGGGTCGCGTTTAGGCCACAGCCATCTCAAGTGATGCTGGGTGCCTCTGGGCCTGGGCGCAAGCACGGGGTCCAGGCAGACATCTCTTCTACCATCTGTCTTCCCTGGGTGCTGTCTCCCTGGGGATCCTGCTTCTCTGGGGTCCTGTGTCTCCTCTGGGATCCTGTGTCTCCTCTGGGTCCTGTGTCTCTTCTGGGGTCCTGTGTCTCCTCTGGGTCCTGTGTCTCCCCTGATGTCCTGTGTCTCCTCTGGGTCCTGTTTCTTCCCTGGGGTCCTGCCTTCTCTGGGGTCCTGCCTTCTTGGGCGCTGACATGGAGTAGGACCCCTGCCTGTTCCCTTGCACTTTGGGAATTCCTCCCCTCGCAGTTTTATTCTCACTCCCCCCCCCCACCTTCTCCCCTCCTCTCCAGGACCCCTCACATCATGTCTTCGGTGGACTCTAACTCTAGGAAAATGAAGGCCAGTAAGGGAAATGTCTTGCAGGCAATTTTGGGTTTTTGGCTTTGACCATGAACCTCTCCCTGGGGCCAGGGCCATCAAAGTGGCCATAAACCTGCTTGACTTTGGGGAAGGGACAAATACAGGGAATGTAGATATAAATTAATAGAAAAAGGAATTCTTCTGCCACTCTTTGGCAAACACACACACATTTACAAAAGTAGTATCAAACCATGTAAAATAATGCTTTTACCTTGCTTTTTCCACTGAACATGATATCATAATGTCTCTTGAAATAGGCTTAAAAAATATCTTTCAGCTTCAGGTAATAGATTGCCCTAAGTGTTGCCATATTTTATCTATAAACAGTCACTGCTGGGGAAAAAAAAAAAAAAATATATATATATATATATCTTTAAGTGTTACATAGCTTTTCATTACTTGGCTGTAACACAATTTAACTAATTTCAAGTTTTTGGACATTTAGAGGATGACCAATTCCCCCCTCCTAATTTTATTTATATTTATTTATGTCTTTGAGGCACCAGGGCCAGGAATTAAACCTGGGACCTCATGTGCGGGAAACTGGCACTCAACCACTGAGACACATCGACTCCCCTGAGTTGGTTTTCTCATTTGTTTGCTTGTTGTTTGTTTTTTGTTTTGTTTTTAGGAGGCACCAGGGACCGAACCCTGGACACCCATTTGGGAAGCAGGCACTCAACCACTTGAGCCACATCTGGTCCCCTCCCCCGCATAAATGGCCCTGAGCTGAAGAAGATGGTAGCAATGGTGGGTGGTCTCCTTGTTTCCATAGGGTCCCTTCCTACAGGAGGGGTTCTGAAGGATTTATATCAGACCCCAACTGTGTGCTTCTTCAGATCCTCTCTGCTCACCTTTTTTTTCCCTTTAACTTTTTATTTTGAAATATTTTCAAACTTACAGGACTGCTACAAAACAATGCAAACCCCATACAGGGAACACCATCTCCCACCTCTCCCAGATACTCAGATCCACAAACCACCAGTTTTAACATTTTGCTTCATTTGCTGTGTCATTCTATCTATCTATCTATCTATCTATCTATCTATCTATCTATCTATCT
>JAKSZT010054325.1:1464687-1485064 GCA_026826555.1 Tolypeutes matacus | reverse complement strand
TCTATCTATCTATCTATCTATCTATCTATCTATCTATCTATCTATCTATCTATGGCAGTTTGTGATTATTTATGAATCCCAAAATGAGAAAGATTACATTTGTAAATTAATCTAGTCCTCTGGGGGTGATACCCTTTGATTGCATTAGATTCAGCTGAGATGTCTTGATTAAATTACCTGTTAAGACTAGGGCTTTGATTTGACCAAGTCAGTAGGGTGTGACTTAGGTTGAGTCCCCGCCCCCTTGGTGGGCTGATATAAACAGACACTCATTCAAGAAGACACGCAGAAGAGAAAACTTTGTCATTTTGAGCCTATGGGAGTCATTTGCCTAATAGTTTACAGCTGAGCAGCTGAAAAGCCAGGAGGGAAAGGAGAGACCAGGCAGAGATAAGCAACCATTTTGCTTCAACACGTGGCAACTGACTTTGGTGAGAAAGCAACCTTGGGCTGGACTCTTTTGGGTCTTGTAAATGTAAGCTTCTACCCCAAATAAATACTCTTTATAAAAGCCAACGGATTTCTGGTACTTTGTATCAGCACCCCTTTGGCAAACTAATATACTATCAACTATCTATCAAGCCATTTTCTGAACACTTGAGGGTAGGTTCTATACATTGTGCTCCTTGAACACTTAATACTGCCACATACATTTCCCAAGAACAAAGATATTCACTCATGTAACCACCTGAAGTACAGTTTTCAAGTTCAAGAAATTTAACTTTGATATCAAGCTTATAGTCTATACTCCAATTTTTTCACATGTTCCGTTAATGTCCTTTTAAGCCTTTTCTCCTCCCTTGTTAGATCCCATCCAGGATCACATGTTGCACTTATTTGTCATTGTCTATTTTATTTATCTTTTTTTTTATTATTATTAGAGAAGTTGTGGGTTTACAGATCGATCATGCATCAAATATAGGGTTCCCATATATCACCCTATTATTAACCCCTTGCATTGGTGCGGCACATTTGTAACAAATGATGAAAGCACATTTCTGCAATTGCACTATTAATGATAGCCTGTGGTTTAACTTAGGATTCACTGTGCAGTGCAGTTCCAGGATTTTTAAAAAATATTATTCTAGCAACATATAGACAACCTAAAATTTCCCCCTTTTAACCACATTCAAATATATAATTCAGTGCTGTTAATTATGTCCACAACGTTGTGCTACCTTTGCTCACCTTTTCTTCCAGCCCGCACGGGGTTATTGTTTTGCGCAGGCTTCAGCCAGCTTTGCACAGGAGCAACTGGACAGCTGGAGGAGCTGGTCCTGCCCCCAGAGAACACATTTCATAAAGTGCCACGGAATGTCTTATCGACCTGAGCAACCACTGCCACGGTGACACGGAGAAATGTCCTGTTTATTTCCCAAATCAACTCCCCACAGGCTCTGCTTTCAAGGGAACCCAGGCCAAATCAGTTTGAGAACGTGCGCCTGATGCTCTTTTCCCGTGTAAAAATTATACAAGCTTGTAAATGTATTAAACAGTATGTTGGGTATTTTGAGGAGCAGGGTTTTGAATGAAAAGTCAAGGGCTTCACCCCGCCCCAGTGCAAATCCACAGAGGCAACCACTGATAATCGTTTTCAGCTTTTATTTCCATGCACGAACGAGGAGGCACTTTTCTTCTCCCAGCTTTCCTGCTTGCCTCCTGATTGCTTGGGTGGGAAGGGCCGGGATCGGGCGCCCCCTGCTGGTCACCCAGAGCCCAAAGCAGAGTTTTTCCTCCTGAAGAGGCAGCACCTTCGTCGCCCTAGTGGAGCCTGAGACAGGTTTGCTAGTTGCTGCTCCTGAGATTCTGGGCGACTTCCCTGCCACCCGGCACCCGGCTCCCACCTCCTTCGCTGGGGTTTGCAAATTTCCTTAGTGTTCCTTTGGCTCAGGCGCCCTTGGCGTTCAGGCTGGCTGGATTGGTGCTAGGGGCATTGGATGTGGGCCTGGCCTAAAGTCCAGGTCCACTCTGCCCACTCACTAGTTCTGTGACTTTGTGCATGTCTCTGAGCCTGTTTCTGGGAGATTTGGGATTGCTGAGAGGTTCCAGTGAGAAAGAGCAGGCAAGGCACTTAGCAATAAAGCTGGGCCCTAGTAATTGACCCCAACTGACTGAACTTGCATTCCTCTGCTCCCCGCCACCCCCCAGCTGGTGGCTGCCCCTCCCAACCATGGCTCTCTCTGCTCAGAAGATATCCCCAACCCACTCTTTCCCACATCACAACCCCAATGTGTGACTTTGTCCTGCCCTTGGGATTGAACATCGGCTTCTGTGATGGTTAGGCTAATGTGTCAACTCGGCCAGGTAATTGTGTCCAGGTGTTTGTTCCAGCAAGCATTGGGCTAATTGTAATACAAGAGCATTTATGGACTTTGATCACCAGTGAGTTTACTGAGTGGATAGCTAATTACATCTGCATCAATCAGGGAGATTACATCATCAATGGGTGACCCTTTTATCCAATCAGTTGAATGCCTTAAAAGGGGAAGTGATTTCAACATTCAGAGAGAATTTTCCAGCTCCTTGTTGGACAGCCAGCTTCTCCCAGAAACTCATCAAGGACCTGTCATCAGACTTTCATCGGAGCCCCTGGTTTGCAACCTGCCTGCAGAACCTGGACTTGTGCATCCCCACGGTCGCGTGAGAGACTCTTTTAAAATCTCATATTATTGACAGATATCTCCTGTTGATTTTGTTTCCTGAGAGAACCCTGACTAATACAGCTTCCCTTTACCTTTTTTTTCTTTTATTTATTTTTTTATTAGAGAAGTTGTGAGCTTACAAAACTATCATGCATAATGTGTAGATTTCCCATACATCAACCCTCCACCAACACCTTACATTGTTGTGGAATATTTGTTACAGATTATGAAAGAACTTGATCAGACCATTAACTACTAACTATGATCCACAGTGTACATTTGGTATATTTTTTCCATACACCCCTATTATTAACACCATGTATTAGTATTCTACATTTGTTATAGTTCATGAGAGAACACTCTCATATTTGTACTGTTAACCACAGTCCAACTTCCACTACTGTGCTATACAGTCCCTTGCCTTGTACATTCTGTCCAAAGTGTACACTCAATGGCTTTCACTTTCATCACAGAGTTGTGCAGTCATCACCCCAGTAAACCTTTGAACATTTTCCTTAGCCCAAAAGAAAAAATCCCATACCCCCTATTATTGACCCTTAGTGTTGATAGTTTTGACCCTTAGTGTTGACCTTCTTTGACATTGATCAGGAATATTACAATATTGCTGTTAACTATAGTCCACAAGTTACATTAATTGTATTTTTCCCATGCAACACTATATTCTTACCACCTTGTAATAGCAACCAGCCATGTTAGTTATACTCAAGTTAACCCCCTTTTTTTTTTTCTTTTAAAGGAGGTACCAGGGATTGAATCCAGGACCTTGTACTTGGGAAGCAGGCACTCAAACCACTGAACTACACCCACTCCCTGGTTATATGCTCTTTAATGTGTTACCATTTACTCTATTCATTTACAGTCAAGCTAATTGAAATTTCCGCATACATTAAACATCAGTACTCCTTCTCAGCTCTCATTCTATATCCTAGTAACCTATAGTCTAGGTTTTAACTCCATGTGTTTATTCTTCATATTCAGTTCATTTTAGTGGGACCATACAATATTTGTCTCTTTGTGTCTGGCTTATTTCACTTAGCATAATGTCCTCAAGGTTCATCCATGTTATACTATGTGCCCCAATTTCATTTCTTCTTATAGCAGCATAGGAGTCCATCATACATATACATTTTGTTTATCCATTCTTTGGCTGATGGACACTTGAGTTACTTCCACCTTTTGGCAATTGTGAATAGTGCGCTATGAACATCAGTGTGCAAATGTCTGTTCGCATTACCGTTTTCAGTTCTTCCGGATATATCCCTAGTAGAGGGATTGACAGATCTTTCAGCAGTTCTATATTTAGCTTTCTGAGGAAATGCCAAACTATGTTCCACAGAGGCTGCATCATTTTACATTCCCACCAACAATGAAGGAATGTTCCTATTTCTTCACATCCTCCCCAGCACTTGTTTTCTATTGTTGTTTTTTTTTCAATAATGGCCATTCTGTTAGATGTGAGATGATATCTCATTGTAGTTTTGATTTGCATTTCCCTAATAGCTAGTGACAATGAACCTTTTTTCATGTGCTTTTTCACTATTTGTATTTTCTCTTGGGTGAAATATCTATTTAAGTCTTTTGTCCATTTTTAAATTGGATTGCTTGCTCTTTTATTGTTGAATTGTATGATCTCTTTCTATAACCTGGAAATAAAACCCTTATCGGATATGTGGTTTCCAAATATTTTCTTCCATTGAGTGGGTTGTCTTTTCTGCTTCTTGATATGTGGTTTGAAGCACAAAAGTGTTTAAGTTTGAGGAGGCCCAATTTATCCATTTTTTTCTTTTGTTGGACATGCTTTAGGTATAAGGTTTAAGAAACCTCCACCTTTCACTAGATCTTGAAGATGTTTCCTTACATTCTCTTCTAGGATTTTTATGGTTCTTGCTTTTATATTTAGGTCTTTGGTCCATTTTGAGTTAGTTTTTGTATAAGGTGTGAGGTAGGGGTCCTATTTCTTTCTTTTGGATATGTCTATCCAGTTCTCCCAGCACCATTTGTTGAATAGAGTGTTCTGATACCTCTGTGTGGGTTTGACAGCCTTGTCAAAAAATCACTTGACCACAGATATGAGGGTCTTTTTCTGAACCATCATTTCAGTTCTATTGATCTATAATATGTCTATCTTTATGCCATACCATGCTGGTTTTTTTATTTTTTTTTTATTTTTTAACCACTGTAGCTAGGTAGTATGATTTAAGTCCAGATGTGAGAGTCCTCCAACTTTGTTCTTCATTTTTAAGATATTTCTGGATATTTGGGGGCCCTTACCCTTCCAAATAAATTTGATAATTAGGTTTTCCATTTCTTTAAAAAAGGCTGTTGGAATTTTTATTGGGATTGCTTTGAAACTCTGTATCAGTTTGGATAGAATTGACATCTTAATGATATTTAGTCTTCCCATCCATGAATGTTCTTCCATTTATTTATGTCTTTGAATTCTTTTAGCAATGCATTGTAGTTTTCTGAATACAAGTGTTTTACATCCTTGGTTAAGATTATTCCTAAATATTTGATTCTTTTTGTCACTAATGTAAATGGAATTTTTTCCTGACTTCCTCCTCAGATTGTTCATTACTAGTGTATGGAAACACTATGGGCTTTTTTTTAACAAATCATTTTTATTGACACATATTAATAAAGCATACAACTCATCCAAAGTGTACAATCAAGGGTATTTTGTATAATCACATAGTTATGCATTTATCACTTCAATCATTATAAGAGCATTTTCATTATTTCAATATAATAATAATAATAAACAAAAAACAGACAAGAAAATTCTTCACCTCTCAATCTCTCTCTGTTTTCCCTGCACTACTGGTTTTTGCATATTAATCTTGTATCCTATCACTCTGCTGAATGCATTTATTAGCTCTAGCAGCTTTGTTGTAGTTTTTTGGGGATTTTCTAGGTATAAGATCATATCATCTGTGAATAGCAAAAATTTTAATTCTTCCTTTCTAATCTGGACACGTTTTATTTCTTTTTCTTGCTTTATTGCTCTAGCTAGAACCTCTAGCACTATATTGAACAACAGTGGGCATCCTTATCTTGTTCCCAATCTCAAGCTTTCAGTCTTTCACCATTGAGTACAATGTTAGTTGTTGATTTTTCATATATGCCATTTATCATGTTGAGAAAGTTTCCTTCAATTCCTATCTTTTGGAGTGTTTTGTTTTTTTTTTCTTTTTTCAAGAAAAGATGCTATATTTTGTCAAATGCCTTTTCTGCATCAATCAAAATGATCATGTGATTTTTCTTCTTTGATTTATCAATGTGGTGTATTACACTGATTGATTTTCTCGTGTTGACCTTGTATGTCCGGGATAAAATCCAGTTGATCATGATAAAGAATTATTTTAATGTGTTGTTGAGGATCTTTGCATCCATATTCATTAGGGGAATGGGTCTGTGATTTTCTTTTTCCATATTATCTTTATCTGACCTTGGTATTAGGGTGATATTGGCTTCATAGAATGAGTTTGGTAGAGTTCCTTCTTGTTCAATTTTTTTGGAAGAGTTTGAATAAGATTGGTATTAAATCTTCCTTAAATGCTTGGTAGAATTCATCTCTGAAGCCATTTGGTCCTAGACTTTTCATTTGGGGAGTTGTTTGATGACTGTTTCAATCTCTTTGCTTGTGATTGGTGTGTTGAGGTCTTCTATTTCTTCTAGGGTCACTGTAGGCTGTTTGTATGTGCCTAGGAATTTTTCCATTTCATCTACATTGTCTAGTTTTGTTGGCATACAGTTGTTCATAGAATCCTCTTATGATTTCTTATTTCTGTGGGGTCAATAGTAACGTCCCATTTTCATTTCTGATTTTATTCATTTGCATATTCTCTTTTTTTTCTTTGTCAATCTAGCTAAGGTTTTGTCAATTTTGTTGATCTTGAAAAACCAACTTTCAGTTTTGTTGTTGTTTTTTTTGTTGTTGTTGTTCTCAATTTCATTTATCTCTGATCTATATCTTCCTTCTGCTTGCTTTGGGCATAGTTTGCTGTTCTTTTTCTAGTTCCTCCAACTATGTTATTAGTTCATTGATTTTAGCTCTTTCTTCTTCTTCTTCTTTTTTTTTTTTTTTTTTTAAACCGGGAGGTCCCAGGGATCGAACCCAGGTCCCTCCATATGGGAGACGGACACCCAACCATTTGAGCCACATCCATCCCCCTCTTTCTTCTTTTTTAATGTAAGCATTGAAGACTGTAAATTTCCCTCTCGGCACTGCTTTCGCTGCATCCTATAGTTTCTGATATACTGTGTACTTGTTTTCATTTATCTCAAGATATTTATCAATTTCTCTTGCAATTTCTTCTTTGACCCACTGATTACTTAATAGTGTGTTGTTTAATCTCCATATATTTGTGAACTGTACCTTTTTATATCTGGTGTTATTTCCAGCTTTATTCCACAATTGTCGGAGAAAGTGCTTTGTATAATTTCAATCTTTTTTAATTTATTGAGATCTGCTCTATGACCCAACATATGGTCTATCCTGGAGAAAGATCAATAAGCACTTGAGAAGAATGTATATTTTGCTGTTTTGGGGTACAATGTACTGTATACGTCTATTAGGTTTAGTTTGTTTATGATATTTTAATCAAGCTCTCTGTTTATTGATCCTCTGTGCAGATGATCTATCCAATGATGAGAGTGGTGTATTGAAGTCTCCAACTATTATTGTAGAGATATCTATTTCTTCCTCCAGTTTAGCCAGTGCTTGCCTCATGTAATTTGGGACATCCTGGTTTGGTACATGTACATTTTTGATTGTTATTTCCTCCTGGTGAATTGTCCCTTTTATTAGTATATAATGACCTTTCCTGTCTGTAATAACATCTTTGCTTTTAAAGTTTATTTTATCTGATATAAGTATAGCTACTTCAGCTTTTTTGGGGGGTTACTGAATGTGTGGAATGCCTTTTTCCAGCCTTTTACTTTCAATCTATTTGTATCCTTGGGTCTAAGGTGAGTCTCTTGTAGACAGCATATAGATGGCTTATATTTTCTTACCCATTCTGCCAGTGTGTGTCTTTTGATTGGGGATTTTAATCCATTAACATTCAAAGTTATTACTGTAAAGGCAGTTCTTACTTCACCCATTTTGATCTTTGGGTTTTATTTATCATATCTTGTTTTCACCACTCTTTTTACACTTTTAGTTACTTTTACTAATATAATCTTCATTTCTAGACTCTCTTCCAAGCTGCTCTCTCCTGTCTCGTCTTTTCAGATTGTAACACTCCCTTTATATTTCCTGCAAAGCCAGTCTCTTCATTACAAACTCTCTCTGTTTCTGTTTATTTATGAATATTCTGAACTTGCTCTCATTTTTGAAAGACAGTCTTGCTGGATAAAAGATTCTTGGCTAGCAGTTGTTCTCTTACACTTTCTTAAATACATCATACCATTGCCTTCTTGCCTCCATGGTTTTTGATGAGAAATCAGCACTTAATATTATTGGGCATCCCTTGTATGTGATGCATCACTTTTCTCTTGCTGCTCTCAGGATTCTCACTTTTTCTTTGGCATTTGACATTCTGATTAGTAAGTGTCTCAGAGTAGGTCTATTCAGATTTTTTCAGATGGGAGTATGTTGTGCTTCTTGGACACAGTTATCTATGTCCTTCAATTGGGTTGGGAAATTTTCTATCATTATTTCTTCAAATATACCTTCTTCCCCTTTTCCTTTTGCTTCTCCTTCTGGAACACTCATGACACATATATTTTCATGTCTCTTGTGGTCATTTAGTTCCCTGAGACCCTATTCAATTTTTCCCATTCTTTTCTTTATCTGTTCTTCTGTATTTTCACTTTCAGAGGCCCTGTCTTCAAGCTCACTGATTTTTCTTCTGCCTCTTCAAATCTGCTGTTATATGCCTCCATGTATTTTTTTTCCCCTTCATTTATTGAAGTATATCACTTATACATAAAGATACATAAACAATAAGTGTATAGCAATAGTTGAGAACTTACAAAACAAACATACATAACATCATACAGGGCTCTCATATCTCACCCTACCACCAAAAATATCATGCATTTTTTTGTGAAATATTTCTAACTTATGATTAAAGAGCATCCTCAAAATATTACTACTAACCAAAGTATGTTACATTTGGTGTATTTTCCCCCCAACTCACCCTATTATTATTATTATTTTTATATCATTTATATGTGAACATACATAAACAATAAGTGTATAGTAAAAGTTGTGAAATTACAAAGCAAACATGCATAACATCATACAGGGGTCCCATACATCAACCCACCACCAACACCTTGCATTGTTATGAGAAATTTATTACAAATTATGAAAGAATATCGTCAAAATCTTACTACTAATGATAGTCCTCTTATATTTGGTGTATTTACCCCCCAACCTACCCTATTATTATTTCTTAAATATATTTTTATGACAGATGTTGTAAACTTACAAAACAATCATGCATAGCACATGTGCAAAATTCCCATACAACATCCCTCTATCAACACACCACACTGTGGTGGCACATTTGATACAGATTATGAGATAATATCCACAGATTATTACCAGGTCCATAGCATACATCTGACACACTTTTTCCATACCCCCTATTATCAACAGAGTACATCTTTGGCATAGATGCATGAATATTACATTATTACTGTTAATCACAGTCCATAGGTCATTCCAGTTGTATTTTTCCCATGCTTCTCCACATTCCCACCACCCTGCAATAGTGATGTATATCTGCTCTAGCTCACAAGGGACACTCTTGCATCAGTACCATCAACCACAATTCTCATCCACCTCTAAGTTTACTGTGTTATTCAGTCCCTAGATTATTCTCTAGCTTTCTGTCAATTGGCATTTACATCCCCAGACTACCCTTTTCAGCCACATAACCATTATAAACCAGCTGTTACTCACTATAATGTGTTACCATCAACTGTATTCATTCCCACACTTTTACAATAAAGTTAATTAAAACTTCTACATAAATTAAGCATCAGTAGTCCATCTCAGTCGTCCTCTTATCTCCTTTAAGAACCACCACCTACCACCAGGCCTTGAAGATATTTTCCTACATTTTTTTCTGGAAGCTTTATGGTTCTTGCTTTTATATTTAGGTTTTTGTTCCATTTTGAGTTAATTTTTGTATAAGGTGTGAGAGAGGGGTCCTCTTTCCTTCTTTTGGCTATGGATATCCATTTCTCCCAGCACCATTTGTTGAATGGACTGTTCTGCCTGAGCTGGGTGGGTTCGACAGGCTTGTCAAAAATTTCTTGACCCTAGATGTGAGGGTCTGTTTCTGAACCATCAATTCAGTTCCTTTGGTCTATGTGTGTCTTTACGCCAGTACCATGCTGTTTATACCACTGTAGCTAGGTAATATGATTTAAATTCCAGAAGTGAGAGTCCTCCTACTTTGCTTTTTCCTTTTTAAGATGTTTCTGGCTATTCAGGACCCCTTTCACTTCCAAATAAATTTGATAATTGTGCTTTCCATTTACTTTAAAAATTCTGGTAGAATTTTTATCAGGATTGCACTGAATCTGTATATTCAATTTGAGTAAAATTGACATCTTAATGATATTTAGTCTTCCAATCCATGAGCATGGAATGTTCTTCCAATTATTTAGGTCTTTTTAAAATTTCTTTTGAGAACTTCCGGGAAGATGGTGGACAACTAAGACACGGGAATCTCTTCTCCAGAAAAATAGCTAAAGGACAGGCTGAAACAGCCCCAAAAAAGATCTTCTAGGGTTAAGGACAGCAGGTGAAGGCTACACACCACCCAGAGGAGAGAGGGACAAAAGAGGGAAATCGCAATGACAGAACCGTGAGTTGGAACCAGCAACGCCTGCTGCTGCCGGCACCTTCCCCACACTCTTTAGAATTCTTGGGCATCTGGGCCTGTGACTACAGACAAAGGGGGCTTCAGGGATCTACCACTCCAGGAAAGAGGAGAAAGAGGGACACAGCCTAAGGCTGAGTCAGGTTCTGACCCATAAATTTAGGCTGCAGAGCCCCACGGACCCTTCCACACAGTGGTTTGCCCTGGGAGCCTAGAAAGGACTGGAGAAATCCAACCCTCCCATTTCCCTGTCTTCTAGCCTGGACTAATTGTTGAGGACTCCACAGGACAGGGGAGAGAGAGCCTGGGGCTGACTCGGCTTTTGACTCACAGGTTTGGTTTGCCATGTCCCGAGAGCCCGTCCAGGCTGGGTGGGGCTGCGCCATTGTTTGCCTTGGAGCCTCCAAGGGGCTAAAGATATACAAACCTCCCAATCTCCTCCTCTACTAACGGGGACTGATTGTTGAAGACTCAGAGGGGAGTGGAAATATATCCTAGCTGGGAAAAGGGAGGGGGCTGCCAGAGAAGACTGGAGAATTGTCTCAGAAAGTTTGAATTACAAGGCTATTAGCCGACCAGACAGGAAGCTCTATCACATTGATCTGGTCTGTATCACAACAAATACACTCCAACCAGGCATTGAACTGAGTGTTGCCAAAGAGCAACATTTCCTGGCAGACCAAGGAAGTGCACATAAAAAAATTAAAAATAAGTAGGAGAGGTTGTTTCTGGCCTCTATAGTCTCCCTGCCCAAGGCCCTAGGAAGAGACTCTACAATCAATGACTGGGTCCAGTGCCCAGTTTTGAGCAACTAGCAGGACAATCCTAACAATCTAGGTCGAGCCAAAAATCAAAGAACTGTGGTAACTCACAGACTCCTGCCACTAAATCCCTATAACGAGAAAGAGATTGAGCATCTGAGTAAACTACATCCTAATCAGATGCTTAAACACCGGCAAAAAATTATGAGCCATACTAAGAAAATAGAAGACATGGCCCAAGAAAAGGAATACATCAAAGTCCCAGAAGAGATGCAGAATTTGGAAGAACTGATCAACAAGATGAGCACAAATTTCCAAAATCAAGTTAATGAGATGAAAGACAATATAGCTAAAGAGATAAATGACATCAAGAAGACATTGAGTGAACGCAAAGAATAATTGGAAATACTGAACAGAAAACTAACAGAGTTCATGGGAATGAAAGACAAAATAGGTGAGGTCAAAAACACATTTGAGGCATACAACAGCAGACTCGAAATGATAGAAGAAAGAATAAGTGATACCAAAGACAGAGCAGCTAAAATTGAAGAGAGAAAGAAACAGAGAGAGAAAAGAATGGAAAAAAATTGAGCAGGGGCTCAGAGAGTTGAATGACAACACAAAACGCAAGAACATAGGTGTCATGGGAGTTCAAGAAGGGGAAGAGAAGGGAAAAGGGGCAGAAAGAGTATTTAAGGAAATAATAACTGAAAATTTCCTAACTCTCACGAAAAAAATGAACTTACATGTCCAAGGAGCACACTGTACCGCAGTCAGAATAAATCCAAATAGATCTAAGCCAAGACACATACTACTCAGAATGTCAAATATCAAAGATAAAGAGAAAATTCTCAGAGCAACAAGATAGACACAAACAATAATGTACAAGGGACGCCCAGTAAGACTTAGTGCAGATTTCTCTTCAGAAACCATGGAGGCGACAAGATAAGTGGTACGATACAATTAGGAAACTGAAAGAGAAAAACTGCCGGCCGAGAATTCTTTATCCAACAAAACTGTCCTTCAACTATGAAGGTGAGTATAAAATATTTACAAACAAACAGAAACTAAGACAGTTTGCAAAAAAGAATCCAACTTGGCAGGAAATATTAAAGGAAGCTTTAGAACCTGAAAGAAAAAGACAGGAGAGAGAGGCTTGGAGGAGAGTATAGAAGAAAGAATAGCAGAAAGGGTAACCAAAAGAGTAAAAAGAGAGCCAAAACCAAGATGACATATGAAAACCTAAGAATAAAATGGAGGAAGTAAATAGTGCATTTACGGTAATATAATTGAATGTGAATGGATTAAACTCCGCAAACAAAAGATACAGGCTGATAGAATGGATAAAAAAACATGAGCCATCCATATGCTACTTACAAGAAACTCACCTCAGACCCAGGGATATAAACCGGCTGAAAGTGAAAGGTTGGAAAAAGATACTCCACACAAATAGTAACTAGAAAAGAGCAGGGGTAGCTATACTAATATCAGACAAAATAGACTTTAAATGCAAAAAAGTTATAAGAGATACAGAAGCCATTATATATTAATAAAAGGCACGATCCACCAGGAAGATATAACAGTCATAAATATCTACACACCTAGCCAGGGTGCTCTAAAATATATGAGACAAACTCTGGCAAAACTGAAGGGAGAAACAGACATTTCTACAATAATCGTTGGAGACTTCACACCCCACTCACATCATTAGATAGAACAACTAGACAGAAGATCAACAAGGAAACAGAGAACTTGAACAATATGATGAACAGGTTGACAAACATATACAGAAAACTGCATGCAAATTCAGCGGGTTATACATTCTTCTCAAGTGCCCATGGATCTTTCTCCAGGAAAGACCAAATGTTAGGTCACAATGAAGCTCTCAATAAATATAAAAAGATTGAAATTATACAAAGCATCTTCTCAGATCATAATGGAATGAAACTAGAAATCAATAATAGACAGGAAAAAAGTAAATTTGCAAATGTGTGGAGACTGAGCAACACACTCCTAAATAATGAGTGGATCAAAGAGGAAATTGCAAGTGAAATCAGTAAATATATTGAGACAAATGAAAATGAGAACACAATATATCAAAACTTATGGGATTCAGCGAAGGCAGTCTTGAGAGGGAAATTTATAGCTCTAAATGCCTATATTAAAAAACAAGAAAGAGCTAAACTCAAAGATTTAACTGAACAACTTGAGAAACTAGAAAAAGTACAGCAAACCAATCCCAAAGCAAGAAGAAGGAAAGAAATAATAAAGATTAGAGCAGAAATAAATGAAAATGAGAACAGAAAAACAATAGAGAAAATCAACAAAACCAAAAGCTGGTTCTTTGAGAAGATCAATAAAATTGACAAACCCCTAGCTAGACTAACAAAGAAGAAAAGAGAGAAGATGCAAATAAATACAATCAGAAATAAAAGGGGGGGGGAATTACAAATGACCCCACAGAAATAAAAAGAATCATAGAGGATATTATGAGAAACTATATGCCAACAAACTAGACAACCTGGATGAAATGGACAAATTTCTAGAAACGCACAACCAACGTACACTGACGCTACAAGAAATACAAGAACTTAACAAACCAATCACATTTAGGGAGATTGAATCTGTCATCAAAAATCTCCCAGCAAAGAAAAGGCCAGGACCAATGGCTTCACAGGTGAATTCTACCAAGCATTTCTAAAAGAATTAACACCAATCCTGTTTAAACTCTTCCAAAAAATTGAAGAGGAGGGGAAATTACCCAACACATTTTATGAAGCCAACATCACCCTAATACCAAAGCAAGATAAAGATTCCACAAGAAAAGAAAATTACAGACCAATCTCTCTCATGAACATACATGCAAAAATTCTCAACAAAATACTTGCAAATCGAATCCAACAGCATATCAAAAGACTTATACATCACGACCAAGTGGGATTTATTCCTGGTATGCAAGGCTGGTTCAACATAAGAAAATCAATCAACGTAATACACCACATTAACAAATTGAAGGAAAAAAAAACAACACATGATCATCTCAATCAATGCAAAATAGGCATTTGACAAACTCCAGCATCCTTTTTTGATAAAAACACTTCAAAAGTAGGAATAAAAGGAAAATTCCTCAATATGATAAAAGGCATATATGAAAAATCCACAGCCAACATCATACTCAATAGGGAAAGTTTGAGAGCTTTCCCTCTAAGATTGGGAATAAGACAAGGATGCCCACTGTCACCATTGTTATTCAATATTGTACTAGAAGTTCTAGCTAGGGCAATTAGACAAGAAAAAAAAAAATTAAAGGTACCCAAATAGGAAAAGAGGAAGTAAAACTCTCACTGTTTGTGGATGACATGATCCTGTACTTAGAAAATCCTGAAGTATCCACAACAAAGCTACTTGAACTAAATAAATGAGTTCAGCAAAGTGGCAGGATACAAGATCAACACACAAAAATCAGTAATGACTTTGCACACTAGTACTGAACAACCTGAGAAGGAAATCAGGGGGAAAATTCCATTTTCAATAGCAACAAAAAACCTCAAATACCTAGGAGTTAATTTAACCAAAGAAGTACAGGACCTATATGCAGAAAACTACAAAACATGCTAAAAGAAATTTAAAAAGACCTAAACAAATGGAAAGATATTTGGTGTTCATGGATTGGAAGAATAAATATCGTGAAGATGTCAATCTTATCCAAACTGATTTATAGATTCAATGCAATACCAATCAAAATCCCAACAGCTTACTTTACAGAATTAGAGAAGGCAATTACCAAATTCATCTGGAAGGGTAAGTACACCTGAATAGCCAAAATCATTCTAAGAAAGAAGAGCAACATGGGAGGAATTTCACTGCCTGATCTTGAAACATATTACAAAGCTACAGTGGTCAAAACAGCATGGTACTGGCATAAAGATAGACACATCAATCAGTGGAATAGAATTGAGAACCCAGAAATATACCCTCACCTATACAGTCAACTGGTTTTTGATAAACCTACCAAGCCCACGCTAAAATGGGAAAAAACAGTCTCTTCAACAAATGGTGTTGGGAGAACCGGATATCTATAACCAAAAGAATGAAAGAGGACTCCTATCTCACCCCCTATACAAGAATCAACTCAAAATGGGACAAAGATCTAAACATAAAAGCCAGGACCATAAAAGTACTAGAAGAAAATGTAGGGAAACATTTTCAAGACCTTGTATTAGGTGGTGGTTTCTTGGACCTTACACCCAAAGCACATGCAACAAAAGAAAAAATAGATAAATGGGACCCCCTCAAAATTAAACACTTTTGCACCTCACAGGGCTTTGTCAGAAGGGTGAAAAGGCAGCCGACTCAATGGGAAAAAATATTTGGAAATCACATATCTGATAAGGGTTTAATATCTAGGATATATAAAGAGATGTTACAACTCAACAATAAAAAGACAAACGACCCAATTAAAAAATGGGTGAAAGACTTAAATAGACATTTCTCCAAAGAAGAAATACAAATGGCAAAAAAACACATGAAAAAATGCTCATCATCACTCATGATTAGGGAAATGCAAATCAAAACTACAATGAGATATCATTTCACACCTATCAGAATGGCCAGTATTAAAAAGACAGAGAACTACAAGTGTTGGAGAGGATGTGGAGAGATAGGAACTCTTCTTCACTGTTGGTGGGAAGGCAGAATGGTACAGCCACTGTGGAGGACTGTTTGGCAGTTCCTAAAGAAGTTGAATATAGACTTTCCACGTGACCCTGCAATACTACTACTGGGTATGTAGCCAGAAGAACTGAGAGCAGTGACACGAACAGACATCTGCACATCGATATTCACAGCAACATTATTCACCATTGCCAAAAGTTGGAAACAACACAGGTGTCCATCAACAGATGAATGGATAAACAAACTGTGGTCTATTCACACGATGGAATATTATGCAGCTGTAAGAAGAAATGAAGTCGTAAAGCATATGACAACATGGATGAACCTGGAGGACATTATGTTGAGCGAAGCAAGCCAGACACAAAAGGACAAATACTGTATGAATGCGTTACTATGAACCAAATATATTGTGTAACATATTGTTTGTTTCAAAAAAAAAATTATATGTATCCATTACATTTACTTGAGAAATGTATATATTCATTCATCTGTGTTTACATTTTAGTTTTTAATTGTTTATATTTTCAATTATTAAGTGTACAAAATAAAGTAAAAAAAAGTAGAGTTAAAAACCAAAAAAAAAAAAAAAAATTTAACAATGAGTTGCATTTTTCTGAATACAAATGCTTTATATCATTGGTTACGTTTATTCCTAAATATTTGGGTTTTATCTGTCATATTTTATTTTCACCACTCTTTTGAAACTTTTAGTTACTTTTACTGATATAATCTTCATTTCTAGACTCTCTTCCAAGCCCCTCTCCTGTTTTTTCTTTTCAGGCTGTAGCACACCCTTTAATATTTCCTGCAAAATCGGTCTCTTGCTTACAAACTCTTTGTTTCTGTTTATCTGTGAATATTCTAAAGTCACCCTCATTATCAAAAGACAATCTTGCTAGATATAAGATTCTTGGCTTGAAGTTTTCCCCTTGCAGTATCTTAAATATATCATACCACTGTCTTCTTGCCTCCATGGTTTCTGATGAGAAATTGGCACTTAATCTTATTGGGCATCCCATATATGTTATGCATCACTTTTCTCTTGTTGCTCTCAGGATTCTCACTTTTTCTTTGGCATTTGATATTCTGATTAGAATGTGTCTCGGAGTTGGTCTGTTCAGATTTATTCGGATGGGAGCACATTGTGCTTCTTGGATATGGATATTCATGTCCTTCAATAGGATTGGGAAATCTACCATTATTTTTTCATATATTCTTTGTGCCCCTTTTCCCTTCTCTTCTCTTGCTGGGACACCCATGACTGTTGTTTAGTTCCCTGAGACCTTGTTCAATTTTTTCCATTCTTTTCTTTATATGTTCTTTTGTATGTTCACTTTCAGAGGCCATTTCTTCAAGCTCACCAATCCTTTCTTCTGCCTCCTCAAATCTGCTATTATATGATTACAGTTTATTTTTTATTTCATTTATTTGTGCCTTTCATTCCCATAAGATCTGCTATTTTTCTATATATGCTTTGAAATTCTTTGTGCTCATCCAATGTCTTCTTTTTTTTTTTTTTTTAAAGATTTTATTTATTTATTCATTTATCCCCCCCCCCTTGCTGCTTGTGCTCGCTGGATCAGCTAACCACACCGTGTGGGCAGGCTTGCCTTCACCAGGAGGCCCCGGGAACTGAACCCGGGGCCTCCCATATGGTAAACGGGAGCCCCACTGATTGAGCCACAGCCGCCTCCTTTTTTTTTTTTTTTTTTTTAAAGAACATCACCCACCAGTGCCCGTCCCTCGCCTCTCCAGTCTCCAGATTCTATCAGACACTTGCTTCCTCTTTTCATTTTTTTTTAACTTTATTTTGTACATTTAATAATTGAAAACATAAGCAATTAAAAACTAAAAAGTAAACACAGATGAATAAATATATACATTTCTCAATTAAATGTAATGGATACATGTAAATTTTTTTGTTGTTGTTTTGTTTTTTCTTTGTTTTTTTTTTTGTGTGAATCAAACAATATATTGCACAATATATTTGGTTCATGGTAATGCATTCATACAGTATTTGTCCTTTTGTGTCTGGCTTGATTCACTCAACATAATATCCTCCAGATTCATCCATGTTGCCATATGCTTTATGACTTCATTTCTTACAGCTGCATAATATTCCATCGTGTGAATAGACCACAGTTTGTTTATCCATTCTTCTGTTGATGGACCCCTGGGTTGTTTCCAAATTTTGGCAATGATGAATAATGTGGCTATGAACATCGGTGTGCAGATGTCTGTTCGTGTCACTGCTCTCAGTTCTTCTGGCTACATACCCAGTAGTGGTATTGCTGGGTCACGTGGCAAGTCTATATTCAACTTCTTTAGGAACTGCCAAACAGTCCTCCATAGTGGTTGTACCATCCTGCATTCCCACCAACAGTGAAGAAGTGTTCCTATCTCTCCACATCCTCTCCAACACTTGTAGTTCTCTGTCTATTTAATACTGGCCATTCTGATTGGTGTGAAATGATATCTCATTGTAGTTTTGATTTGCATTTCCCTAATCATGAGTGATGATGAGCATTTCTTCATGTGTTTTTTTGCCATTTGTATTTCTTCTTCGGAGAAATGTATATTCAAGTCTTTGGCCCATTTTTTAATTGAGTCATTTGTCTTTTTATTGTTGAGTTCTAACATCTCTTTATACATCCTGGATATTAAACCCTTATCAGATATGTGATTTCCAAATATTTTTTCCCATTGAATCGGCTGCCTTTTCACCCTTCTGACAAAGTCCTGTGAGGTGCAAAAGTGTTTAATTTTGAGGAGGTCCTATTTATCTACTTTTTCTTTTGTTGCACGTGCTTTGGGTGTGAAGTCCAAGAAACCACCACCTACTACAAGGTCTTGAAAATGTTTCCCTACATTTTCTTATAGTAGTTTTATGGTCTTGGCTTTTATATTTAGATCTTTGATCCATTTTGAGTTGATTCTTGTATAGGGGGTGAGATAGGGGTCCTCTTTCATTCTTTTGGTTATAGATATCCAGTTCTCCCAACACCATTTGTTGAAGAGACTGTTTTTTCCCATTAGCGTGGGCTTGATAGGTTTGTCAAAAACCAGTTGACTGTATAGGTGAGGGTTTATTTCTGGATTCTCAATTCTGTTCCACTGATCGATATGTCTATCTTTATGCCAGTACCATGCTGTTTTGACCACTGTAGCTTTGTAATATGTTTCAAGGTCAGGCAGTGAAATTCCTCCCACATTGCTTTTCTTTTTTAGAATACTTTTGGCTATTCGGGTGCACTTACCCTTCCAGGTGAATTTGGTAATTGCCTTCTCTAATTCTTTAAAGTAAGCTGTTGGGATTTTGATTGGTACTGCATTGAATCTATAGATCAGTTTGGGCAAGGTTGACATCTTCATGATATTTATTCTTCCAATCCATGAACACGGAAGGTCTTTCCATTTGTTTAGGTCTTTTTTAATTTCTTTTAGAATTGTTTTGTAGTTTTCTGCATATAGGTCCTGTACTTCCTTGGTTAAATTAACTCCTAGGTATTTGAGTCTTTTTGTTGCTATTGAAAATGGAATTTTCTTCCTGATTTCCTCCTCAGATTGTTCAGTACTAGTGTACAAAAACATTACTGATTTTTGCGTGTTGATCTTTTATCCTGCCACTTTGCTGAACTCATTTATTAGTTCAAGTAGTTTTGTTGTGGATACTTCAGGATTTTCTAAATACAGGATCATGTCATCTGCAAACAGTGAGAGTTTTACTTCCTCTTTTCCTATTTGGACACCTTTAATTTTTTTGTCTTGTCTAATTGCCCTCGCTAGAACTTCTAGTACAATGTTGAATAACAATGGTGACAGTGAGCATCCTTGTCTTGTTCGTGATCTTAGAGGGAAAGCTTTCAACCTTTCCCCATTGAGTATGATGGTGGCTGTGGATTTTTCATATATGCCTTTTATCATATTGAGGAATTTTCCTTTTATTCCTATCTTTTGAAGTATTTTTATCAAAAAAGGATGTTGGATTTTGTTGAATGCCTTTTCTGCATCTATTGAGATGATCATGTGGTTTTTTTCCTTCAACTTGTTAATGTGGTGTATTACATTGATTGATTTTCTTATGTTGAACCAGCCTTGCATACCAGGAATAAATCCCACTTGGTCGTGATGTATAAGTCTTTTGATATGCTGTTGGATTCGATTTGCAAGTATTTTGTTGAGAATTTTTGCATCTATGTTCATGAGAGAAATTGGTCTGTAATTTTCTTTTCTTGTGGAATCTTTATCTGGCTTTGGTATTAGGGTGATGTTGGCTTCATAAAATGTGTTGGGTAATTTTCCCTCCTCTTCAATTTTTTGGAAGAGTTTAAACAGGATTGGTGTTAATTCTTTTAGAAATGCTTGGTAGAACTCACCTGTGAAGCCATCTGGTCCTGGACTTTTCTTTGCTGGGGGATTTTTGATGACGGATTCA
>JAKSZT010054325.1:1410403-1451804 GCA_026826555.1 Tolypeutes matacus | reverse complement strand
AATAAATAAAATAAAATATTAAAAAAAAAAAAAAAAAAAAAAAAAGAAAGTTACAGACCATTAAGGCCTCATGAATATAGATTTAAAAACCTTTAATAAATATTAGTAAATCATATCCAACATTATTTAGAAACATAATGCATTGTGACTAAGTAGGATTTATCCCAGGAATGCAAGGTCTGTTTTAATATTCGGAAAAATCAATCAATGTGGGTTTCTCTCATTCTGTGTCCCTGCCAGCCCTGGAGATTATAGATCTAAAAACTCTCATTCAAAATCCTTAGAAATGTTTCAGAATGCAGAATTTCTTTTTTTTTTTTTTTTTTTTATTTTTTTTTTTTTTAAAGATAGATTATATAAATGTTACATAATATAGGGATTCCCATATGCCCCACTCCCCACACCTCCCACAACCTCCCACTTAAACATCCTTCATTAGTGTGGCACATTCATTGCAATTGATAAACACATCCTGGGGCTTTGCCATTAAGCATGAACCATAGATCACATTGTAGTCTACACTCTCTCCCAGAATTTTCTGTACTTTCAGAAATTACATGATGCCACCAGTGGGCTCAGGGACAGCATCCCCAAATCAAACACATTAATTAATGTTTGTGCAGCTAACTATAAGAATATTCTCACCAAGAAAGACGAGTCAGAGCTGCATATTAATAGCCTGACCCAAGTTCAAGTCAAGTCTTGCTGTTGTTAAATGAATTGTCCCAAACTGACTCAAACCAAAACCAAAACCCCTTTCCGGTTTTCAGAACATGATGGATTTCAAAATTGGGTAGAAAGGATTGTGAACATGAACCACTCTTGAATCTTGGCCAATTTTCTTGCTGCTTTAATTTGTACTCCTGACTCCTTGCGAGATTGATCCCCTATATACAGGTTTCAGGTAATTTTGACCTTTTGCGGAGGCTTATTTTTGCTGTCTCCCAACAACTTTGAGAGGATACAGCCTCTGAAGGCACCTGACCTTTCTCACCCTTGTGGTCCAGTATGTCATGGCTAGCCCCTTTTTGGCCCTGCCAGCCATGGTTTATCCTTTTAGTAAAACCATGTATCTTAAATTCTAACTAAGTTTATTTCTTCCAGAATCAATGCCTCATTAGCCATGTGGGAATTTCATCCGGCTCCACCCACGGTGCCAGACTCATCTTCCCCCCAACCATGATAGATTAGCCAGAGGGTTTTACACCTTGGCAGGTAGGGCTTACTCCACCCAACCAGCAGGTAGTAGTTACAGAAGAATAACCATTGTCCTTCAGTGCCCCTTAAGAATAAGGGTATGAACCCTCTGAGGGGGGAGTTGAGGCAGGCTAGTTTAAGGAATGGGAAGATGAGTCTAAGACCTGGCAGAAAAACATGGCCGCAAAACACGTGGTCACCAAACCCTGCCTGGAAATCCCCTGAGGGAAAGACCGCCATCTAGAAGGCTACTTGAAGGACCCTGCGAGAACCTGGCCATGAGAACCCCATTTGGAACAAGATTATTGGAATGAGACCTCGTTTGGGGTCAAGGGAAAGGCCCGGATACCCTCAAGTGGCCTCACCATTGGGCCTCCTGGGGAACTGATGGGTTGGATAATCGATCAGAACAGCAAACAGCTGAGGCCCCTCCCCCACACATAGCAAGGGGAGGAATAATTAATAGCTTAATAAAGGTAACCCCACAGGTCAAATTGCTATCTCTGCCTGGAGGACCCCGCACCTACATCTTGGGATGCGTAGTCTGTTATTTTCTCCCGTTTCTGTTCTCTTCTCCCATTTTATCAATAAACTTCTGGCCTAATTAAACCAGCATGTTCTTAAATTCTCTTATGTAACATAGCCAAGAACCTAGAGGAATCCATCATCCCTCGACTTCATTTTCTTTTTGGCTCGCTGGTCTTTTCCCTCAAAATGTGTAAGTACCATTACACATTAGGACTTTTTCCTTTGTCTTTCACATACGTTATAAATATTTTCCCTGTCTGTTTATAATTTTGCTTATTATATCTTTTCCCATGAAGAATTTAAAATTTGTTTTTAATGATGAATCAATTAAATACATATTAAATAAATCATTAAGTGTATTTAACATATTAAATGCATTATCAAATAATATTTGATACCAAGCAAAAGCAGGTTCTTGCCCTATCCACTTCATTAATGACCAATTCCTGAGACATTGGGGTTTCAAAGAGAGAAAGAGTTTATTTGCTTGTGCATAGCAAAGGAGGACAGTGGCCTAAGGGTCCAAAAACTGCCTCCTGGAACTGCAGTAATCCTGATAGTTTTATAGTATCCAGGCTTAGCGGTTTATGCTAATGAATAATCAGGTTGGAGCTGGCTCAGGTTCTTTCATTAATAAACATTAAGGGACTGAACAGGATGGGGATAGGTGCAAAATGGGGAGTGGGTAAGTCACAGGACTATTACAATCATAGAACAATCATTATCAGAGATGTATTAGTCAGCCCAAGGGGCACTGATGCAAAATACCAGAAATCTGTAGGCTTTTATAAAGGGTATTTATTTGGGGTAGAACCTCATAGTTACCAGGCCATAAAGCTATCTTACTTCCCTCCCCAAAGTCTATTGCTACGTGTTGGAGCAAGATGGCTGCCGATGTCTGCGAGGGTTCAGGCTTCCTGGGCTTCTCTTTTCCTGGGGCTTCCTCTCTCCGTGCTCAGTTGCTCTGCTATCTCCACAAGGCCAGCTGTAGACTATCAGGCAAATGGCTCACCTCTCTTCCCAGGGCCTCTGCCCTGTATAATTGAGCCTTCTCTCTGCTCCTCTGTGTGCTTACTTCCCAGGCTCCAGAATTAAAACTCCAACTAAAGGAGGCGGATGTAGCTCAAATGGTTGGGCGTCCGTTTCTCATATGGAGGTACCTGGGTGCAATTCCTGGGACCTCCCAGTAAAATAAAGAAAAAAACATAGAAGGTGTGTGGGTGCGCCATCAGGCCCTGCCAAACCACGCAGCAAGATGATGATATAACAGGAGAGAGATGCAGGGGAGAGCCAAGACGAGATGTGCTGAAAAACCAGGAACTGAGGTGTTGCAAGTGGCAGAATGCCTCTCTCCCACATCAGAGGTTCCCAGGATCGAATTCCAGTGAAGACAGGAGGAGAAGGATGAGAGGAGAGGCCAGGAAACAGACACAGAGAATTGCCCAACGAATGGACACAAAACAGCAAAAGCAGGGGGTGGGGGGATGTTAAAATAGATTTTTTAAAAAAGTAAAATAAATAAATCTTTGAAAAAAAAAAATCCAACTAACTCTGCTCTGCCGTGCAGTTTTCTCTGTGATTCCCCCGGCATCAAGAGGCAGGGTCTCAACGTCCTACTGATGTGGCCCGATCAAAGCCTTAATCATTATTGAATCAAGTAAAAGTGAGACCTCTGAATCCAATATAATCTAATATGCCCGGAGGGACAGACCATTTTACAAACATAATCCAATATCTATTTTTGGAATTCATAAACAATATCAAACTGCTACAAGAGATCAGGGCCTCGGGGGATGGGGGGGGTACAGAACAGGCTCGGTTACAAGGTTTTTCTTCTGGATTTCAAGCAGGTGAGGGTGGAGTGGTTACCAATTCAAAAGAAATGTTCTTATACAAGGGTAAGATCCATCTGGAATAATCATCACAATGGCAGGTTTTCAGTTGGAAATGACCATATACAATGGGGGCAGTCAGTCTAGCCAGTTTCAGTCATTTCAGATATTAACCTTTGGCTATTTTATTATATGCTGGAAGTAAAAGGCATCCATATAATTATTTAGTAGTTATTTGTTAATTCTTGACCCTTGGTTATATATTCTCTGAAAACATAAACACATATTTATGCATATAGATAAAAAATACACAATTAATTAAATATATCTATCTTTTCCTTTTGGATTTTTGGTTTCCTGACTTGCACGGGTAGGGTTTTTTTTTCTACCTCACAGTTATATAAATATTCTACTTTTTTTTTCTTCAAGATTTTAATTATTTTACTTTAAAAATATTTATTATGAAAGTTTTAATCTTTCATTCATCAGAAAGGTAATTCAGTATTTTGTGCTGGTTTAGAGCAGTTTCTCAACTGTGGCACCATTGACATTTGGGACCGGGTAATTCTTTGCTGTGGGGAGCTCTTTTAGTTTGCTAGGCTGCTGAAATGCAATATACCAGAAATGGGCTGGTTTTTAACAATGGGGATTTATTAAGTTGCAAGCTTACAGTTCTGAGGCCTTGAAAATGTCCAAATCAAGGCTTTATCAGGCAATGCTTTCTCCCTGAAGACTGCTGCACATGATCCTGGACTCCTCTATCACACGGCCAGGCACTTGGTGGCTTCTGCTGGGCTCTCCCTCCTCCTTCAGGCTTCCTTGTCTTTAGCGTCCTGTTTCCCTGGCTCTCCCTTTTTATATGAATTCATCCAGTGTATAAGGGACTCCAGTAAGATAATTAAGGCCCACCCTGGGCTATGCCTTAACTGAAGTAACCTAATCAAAAAGGCCCTTAACTGAAGTAACATAATAAAAAGGCCCCACTTACAATAGATTCATACCTACAGGAATGGACCAGCTTTAAGAACATGATCTTCTTGGGTACATACAGTTTCAAACTAGAAAACCCAAGGGCTGTCCTATCATCATAGGCTGGCATCCATGGCCTGTACCTTCTAGATGTCAATAGTATCCCTCAAACTGTCACAACCAAATGTCATCAGACATTGCCAAATGTGCTCTGGAGGTGAAGTCCCCCAGGTGAATCCCACTGAATTAGCATCTGTGGCAGTTTGATATAGTTATGAATTCCAAAAATAGATATGGACTATGTTTGTAAACTGGTCTGTTCCTCTGGGTGTGATTAAATTATGATTAGGGCTTTGATTGGGCCAAGTCAGTAGGGTGTTGAGTCCCTGCCCCTTGGTGGGTGGGGACTCAGAGGTAAAAGACATGGCAAAGGACAGAGTTGGAGTTTTGACCCTGGAGTTCTGATGCTGGAGCCTAGGGAAGTAAGCACACAGAGGAGCTTGGTGGTAAGGAAGGAGAGAAGGCTCCGGGAAAAGAGAGAGCTGTTCGCTTGATAGTCTACAGCTGGCCTTGTGGAGTGAAGCAAGCCTGAGCCTGCAGAAGCAAGCCCCAGGAAGAGAGGAACCCAGGAAGCCTGAACCCTGGCAGACGTCAGTAGCCATCCTGCTTCAACATGTGGCAACAAACTTTGATGAGGGAAGTAACTTATCCTTTGTGGCCTGGTAGCTATAAGCTTCTATCCCAAAGGGTATTTACCCTATACCCTTTATTTACCCAAAGGGTAAATACCCTTTTTATGAAAACCAAACAATTTCCGGTATTTTGCATCAGCACCCCTTTGACTAAAACAGCATCCAATTTCTTTCTCCCATAAAGATGTTCAATAATGCCACCACACTTATCAAATAAATCATATCTTTTCCACTCAACAGAAATGCCATTTTGGCCATATGTTACTGTCACATATGTATTTGTGGCTCTTTCTGAATTCTGCTAGTTTAGTCCTTGGCCAGTGCCATCCTCCCTCACTTTTCTTCTTTTCACAAAATTCTGGGCTATCCTCGGGTATCTGTTTTTCCAATTGAAATTTAAGATGATTTAACCCACTTCTAATTACATTGTCTAGCTAGACTACTGTCCCCACTCCCTAAAACAATGTTAAACAGTAGCAAAAGGAAGCGGATGTGGCTCAAGCAGTTGGGCACCTCCCTACCACATGGGAGATCCTGGATTTGGTTCCTGGTGCCTCCTGGAGAAGACAGCAAGACAGCGAGCTGATGTGATGCGCTGGCGCGGCAAGCTGATGCAATAAGATGGCGCAACAAGATGATGCAATGAGGAGACACAACAAAGAGATACAAGAGACACAACAAGCAGGGAGTAGAGGTGGCTCAAGTGATTGGGCACCTCCCTCCCACATGGGACATCCTGGGTTCAGTTCCCAGTGCCTCCTGAAAAGAAGATGAGCAGACACAGAGAGCACACAACAAACAGACACAGAGAGCAGACAGTGAGCACAAACAAAGGGGTGGAGAGAAATAAATAAATAAATCTTTAAAAAAAAACAATAAAGAGCATCTCTGCTTCTGGATTTTGATGGAAACTACTTATTTTTTAATTTCCCGCACCCCTCATTGTTTTGTGCTTGCTGTCGGCTCTCTGTGTCCATTCTTGTGCACTCTCTGTGTCTGCTCATCTTCTCTTTAGGAGGCCCTAGGAACCGAACCCGGGACCTCCCATGTGGGAGAAAGGTGCTCAATTGCTTGAGCCACCTCTGCTCCCTGATTTTTTTGTTGTGTCTCTCATTATGTTTCCTCTTTATGTCTCTTTGTTGCGTCATCTTGTTGCGTCAGCTTACTGCGCCAGCCCGTCATGCCAGCTTGCTTTCTTGCTCGTCTTCTCTGGGAGGTGCCAGGAACCAAACCTGGGACCTCCCATGTGGTAGGCGGGCACCCAAATGCTCGAACCACATCCGCTTCCCAGAAAGAATTTTTGAATTTCTATTTAGCTTGCTTCATACTGTTGGGTTTTGGTAAATTATCTTTCTATTTTACTGCTCCTTGTTTACTCATGATTTCATTAGAAACAGATATTGAGTGCTCTCAAGTGTCTTTCTAAGTATCCATGGATATAATCCTATGGGTTCTCTGCTTAGTTTGCAAAGAAATGAGCTGTCCTTTTTTTTTTTTTTTTAAAGATTTTATTTATTTATTCATTTATCCCCCCCTTGCTGCTTGTGCTCGCTGGGTCAGCTAACTGCACCGTGTGGGCGGGCTTGCCTTCACCAGGAGGCCGCGGGAACCGAACCCGGGGCCTCCCATATGGTAAACGGGAGCCCTACTGATTGAGCCACAGCCGCTTCCCCCATGAGCTGTCCTTTTTAATTCCTGGAGTAAACCCAGTATTTGTTTGGTCTTACTGCTGTCAAGAATTACCATAAACTAAGTGGCCAACCCAACATGAATTTATTATCTTACATTCTAAGAAAAGTATGCTGGTATGTCACCTTTCCTTCTGTAATCTTCACTGCTCTCCAGTGTGGCTTCCATCCCTACTTCTAGACCTAAAATATTCTTGCTAAAAGGCCCAGTGCCTCCATGTTGCCAAATCCCAGGGACTCTGTTGCTCTTGGTCTCACCAGAATATGATACTGATGGCTACATCTTTCCACCTGAGATCCTGTCCTTTTATCTCTTGTCTTTTGTCACCCTGTCTTAGTTTGCCATAGGGCTGCTGATGCAAAGTATCAGAAATGGGTTGGCTTTCATAAAGGGGATTTACTTGGGGTAAAACTTACTGTTCTGTGCTCAGATTAAGGCTCCATCAAAGATGCTTTCTCACCAAAGTCAGCTACTGGTAATCCTGGTGTCTTGCCACATGGCAATCAGGTGTAGGGATCATCTTTTCAGCCTTGAGCTGTTCCATGGGCCCAGCTTCTTGGGGCTTTGTGCTTCAGCTTTGGTTGCTAGCAATCTTCAATTCTTCTCTCATATGGCAAGGTCAAAAACGATGGCTTCCTTTCTCTGTGTGTGTGTCTCTCTCTCTCTATGTGTTTCCATTTATATAAAGGTCCAGTAAGAGGGCCAAGACCCAACCTGTGTTGCACCCCACTGGCTTAGTCTAATCAAAAGGGCCCCAAACTCACAGGAATGGATTAAAGAACATAATCTTTTTCTGGAAATCACAAAATTCAAATTTTCACATACCCCAATGCATTCCAGGCTTCCCCCGAATTGCTCTGGCCACTCCTTCTCAGCCTCCTTTTCTATTTTCTCCCATTCATTCATTCATTCTTTCATTGACACACTCTCCCAATCTATTCTATGTGTTGGAATCCCTCAGAATCTAAGGGCCTCTTCTCACAGTTGAGTGCTGTTATTTATCTCTAAGGTTTTAAGATATCACCTATATACCACTGAAATCCAGATTGATATATCCAGCCCCAAATTCTCTTTTCAGCTCTAAACTCTTAAAACTTCAACTGCCTTTATGACATTTCTGCTTGGATATCTTGGAGGCATTTCCAATTTAACATGTTCAAAATGGATCTATTGACATGCTCCCTCCCATTTGCCTGCCTCCAGTTCTTCCCCTTTTAGTGAATGGCATCTTTATCCACCCAACAGAGCCTCCCATCATGTGCCTCTCTCCCTCTCTCCTTTCTTTCATCTAACACTTATTTATCATTGCCTACTATGTGCCAGGTAGAATCTATGCCACTGGTGGTATAGCCTACATGCTAGTGCAGGGAACAGGTAATAAACAAGTCACCAAATAAATAAACAAGATAACTACAGAAGGTAAAAACACTATGAAGGAAATACACAAGGGAATGTGATTGAGAGACACCTGTTGAAGGAGCTGGAGATGGATGGCAAGCATTTGGAGGAGAGTGTTCTGGGCAGAGGAAACACCATTTGCGAAGGCCCTTGGGTGGTGGAGAGCGGAAGGGAGTTCAATATGGCTGGAGTGCTGTTTTAGTTTGCTAAATGCTACTAGGAGCAATATACCACGCATGGTTGGCTTTTACAATGGGGGGTTTATTAGGTTAAAAACTTACAGTTCTGGGGAGAGGATGTAGCTCAAGTGGTTGAGCACCTGCTTCCCATGCATGAGGTCCTGGGTTCAATACCTGGTACCTCCTAAAAAACAAAAACAACTTACAGTTCTGAGGCCATGAAAGTGTCCAAATCAAGGCATCATCAGTAATGCTTTCTCACTGAGCTGCAGCTGTGGGCAATCAGGCCCATGGTGGCATCAGATCATCTCTCCCCTCTCCTCCAGGCCT
This sequence comes from Tolypeutes matacus, assembly GCA_026826555.1. Lineage (NCBI taxonomy): Eukaryota > Metazoa > Chordata > Mammalia > Cingulata > Chlamyphoridae > Tolypeutes > Tolypeutes matacus. The sequence continues at coordinate 1,442,990 of JAKSZT010054325.1, read as the reverse complement.
CATTGCTTCCACTTCTGGCTAAAGTGGATTCCTCTCAGCCCCCGTGTTCCGTTAATTCCAGCTTCTGATTCCCAGGGCCTTCTTTCTCAGCTTCTGGGTTCTTCTCTGTCTTGCAGCGTTTTTCTGTGTCTGCGATTTTTTATTCCTCTGTTTATTAAGGACTCTAGGAGGAGGATTAAGACTGACACTGGGTCACACAATCTAATCAAAGACCCTTAACTGAAGTAATTTAATCAAAAGATCTCACCTACAATAGGTTTATACCCACAGGAATGGATTAGCTCTAAGGACATGATCTTCTGGGGTCCACCCAGCTTCAAGCTGTCACAAGTGCTGAGAAGGAGGTGAAGAGCCAGTGATAAAATGACAGGGAGGTACATGGAAGCCAGACCATGTAGGACCTGGTAGGCCAAGGCAAAGAAATTAGATTGAATTTGAAGTACAGTGGGAACCCTTGAAGGATTTAAAGCAGGGGAGTGCCATGATCTGCTTTGCATTTCTGAAAGATCGTTTTGGACTGCAAATGGCTCTAGGATTCCTTTTTGGGGGAGGATGAAAATGTTCCCAAACCTTGATTGTGGTGACGGTTTCACAACTCTGTGTATCTACTAAAAAACCATTGAATTGTACACTTTAAATGGGTGAATTTTATAGTATGTGAATTATATCCCAATAAAGATGTTGGGGGGGAAATCACTTTTGCTGCAGGTGAGGGTGACCAGGCGGAGAACAAGTTTACAGCTTTCATCTGATGATGAGGCCTGGTACAGAGTGGTGCCTGGGGGTAGACAGCAGGGAAGTAGAAGAGGCAGGATGTGGTGACTATTGGATGGGCTGGGGTGGGGTGAGGAAAGAGGAATGACTCTTTATCAAACTCTTCTCAGCATAGCAGCCAGAATAATCTTTTAAGGCTATACGTTCGATCATGTCACTGGTTTCAGCCTTCAGTGGGTGGTTTCCCACTGTAAGTAGAATCAACCCCTCCCTGCCAGTCCAGCTTCAGTGCTGCCACCACTGTCCTTTTGCCTGCCAGCCTCAAAGCCTGGTTCCTTCCAGGCTTTGACCCCTCTGCCCTAACCAGACCCTATCTCCTGTCAGATCCCAGGTAAAATGCCACTTTCTCAGCAACCTTCCCCAGCTCTCCAAATTAAGTTAGGGGCTCTCATTTGCCTTCACAGTACTTGCCAAAATTCGTATTGACAGAATTGTATAATTTTTCGGTTTTTGTTCACCTCCCCTGATGGATTGTATGACACTGCAGGGCAGGGACCTTTTCTCCCACAATCATGCCTTTACATCCAGTGCTCAGCCCAGGGCATGGCCCAGAGAATCTACCCAACATTTGTTGGATGGATGAATGCATGAAAAGAAGGCTTAGTTGAGGAGCTAGTGGGTCAAGGAAGCTTCCAAAGGAGAATGAAGTTAGGAAGACCAGAAAAATAGAAGGAATGGCATTAGCTACCAATACGTTTGGAACACGTGGCTGAAGAAGTTCATCAGAGTGAGTGACCTGGCTAAAGCCTAGAAGGTTCCAAACCAATCAGCTGGGTTACACTTTTGCCTAAAAGAGATGTGTGGAATGGACCCAAGATGGTGTGTTATGATCCCCTTTCTAGGTCCTCAGCCAGCTGCAGACCCTGCACCAGTGGTTGGAGAACCCCAGCCTCAGTATGGGGGACAGGACTGAAGAGAAGCCTTTAATTTGAGGGCACAAAGCACCTGAATTCACGTTTCAATAATTTAAATGGATACCATATTTTGAGTCCTTACCATTCTATTTAGAATGGTGGCTAAAAGACTGCTGGAATTGCACAGCTGAAAATGCAGTTGTGTGACCACCAAAATACTCGAATCTCTCTTAAAGTTACAGTTGGCCTATTTGTAAAATGGGGGTTATATTAGGATGTATCCCATTAGGTTGTTTTGGGGATTAGATGAGATATTGTTTGTAATACACTGGCACAGAGTAAGCAATTTATGTGTGTGTATGTATATATTTCACACACCATGCACACACACACACACACACACTCCTTGTGTCTCACATATATTGGAATATTTTTCTGTTTGCTTTTCAATTCTCCCACTTTATTACATTTCAAATTTTAAAAACTTTTTATGCGAATTTATTGCTTTTTTTTGGTGAGGATGTCTTTGATTTCATGCTTAGAAATGCCTTCCTCACCTCAAAATTTTGTAAATGCATAAAGATATTTTATTTTAGTACCTTTAGCATTTCATACTTCTACATTTAAACCTTTCTATTTATTAGAGTTTATTTTGTTGTATGGTGTGAGATGGGGTACTAATGCTATTCTTTCCCAAGTGGCTCATTATTTGGTTTAACCCTGTTTATTAAAAATTCTTTCCATTCTGATATGAAATATCACCTTATTGAATGTTGAATTCTCAAATATACCTGTTTGTAGATTTTGTTCCATTGATCTCGTTCTGTGCTAGTCACATCTTTTTAATTATTATGACATTAGTAGTTTGACATTTTTTTTTTAAATTTTTTTAAAGATTTTATTTATTTATTCGTTTATCCCCCCCTTGCTGCTTGTGCTCGCCGGGTCAGCCAACCATGCCATGCAGGCGGGCCTGCCCTCACCAGGAGGCCCCGGGTTCGGAACCCGGGGCCTCCCACATGGCAAACGGGAGCCCCACTGATTGAGCCACAGCCGCCTCCCTGACATTGTTGATATACCACTTGATAATTTAAAATTCTCCTTTTCCCTCTACATACCACTATAGCACAAGCGTTTCTTCACACTATTAAAAATATATAGAACCATTTTAATGTCTGTAACATGTCATCACAAAAATTAAAGTAAAAGCTAGAATATGTCAGTTTCCTTCAAATCTAAGATGTCATGGATTGATTGTAAGACCCACTGTTATTTTATGAACCACTAAGAAAAAAATGCTGCCAATTAAGTTGTGATATGCTATTGGTTTTAAGACATCCCTATTTTGGAGAGCTTAAGTGTGAAAAATATGTGGGCCTTAGAATTAATGAGAAGGCTAGTTATCGATATGTGTATAGATATACATATAGCACATATGTGTAGTTATCTATACATGCTTCATCTTGGATGGGAAAGACCTTTCTCAGCTTAAAGACAAAGAAGTAAATCTCAAATGAACATATCCATTGCCTCTACTTCATCAAAGTGAAAACTTCTGTATGTCTAAACATTAAAAAAATAACAGCAATCATAGGTAAGCCAGCTGAGAAAAATGTGTAGGACCATTATGACGCAGGGTTAAAAGCCTTAATTAACAAAGAGCTCTCTACACTGTAAGAAGTACTCCAAGACCAAAGGATCACTGGAGAAAAGAACTCGAACCCACAACTTATATGAGGGAACTGGCTGTGAATGTATGAAATTCTACCTCACTAGTAATCAAACAAACAAATGCACTTTTGAGATACCATTTTTTTCTCAGTATAAAATTAGCAAAACTAAGAGGAAAGGAAGTTCCCTGTGCTGGCAAAATGGGGAGACATGGAAACGTCACATATCACAGAGAGGATTGTCAAGTACTACAAGTTTTTATTAGTAGTAGCCCTAAAAGTACTTAGATCCTTTTATTGAATAAATTTACTTCTAGAAATCTCTCATAAGGAAATGACCTAATTTTTCTATACTGATTATAAATTACATTTCCTCTGAGGGAAGAAAGTCCCAGAAAACTTTGGGAAAAAATAGGAAAAATAAACATCTTAGGAGTGTGGTCATGTTGTAAAATGTAAAAAAAAAATTATATTTTAATGCAGTAACAAGGTGGTCAGAAGCCACTGTTTAGAAGTGTTCTTACGTCATCTAATAAGACCAGAGCTCTTAAATGCTGTAACCTATTAAGAAAGGGGAGGAGGGAAGTTTCTGTGTGATGTCCTGGGAAGAGAGTACGCAAGAGCAAAAAATGTTCCGGTTGCTTTTGGGTTATTCAGAGATAGACAGACCTCTTGCCTGGAGGGCACGCACCGTCATTCATTCAATCTGTGTTCTCTTCACACCCAGAAAGGATTTTCCTTTACAAACAGCTGGAGCTCTCCCAACTCCTTCCCGTGCGGATAGAACCCTGCCTACCTCTGGGATCCTATCTTGGATCAACCTTTCCTTTTATCCCATTGTTGGCCTCTCCAGTTTTCTCCAACCTGTCAAAACGGCGTTCTGCCTCCGGGCCCCTGCACTGGGGTCAAAGAAACATGCTTCCCTTGGTGGCCCTCGGAGAGGCCTTCATCGCGGAACCGCTGCGGCACTGTCCAACATGGCCTTGTCGTTAACCTGTTTATCGCCTGCCTCCACCAAGGCCAGGGTCAGACACCGGTAGGCCCGGGCGGTCCCGGGCCTGAGCATCAGTTTTCGGCAGTGCGGCTGGAAATTATGAACATCACTCACTTCGTGCCATTTGCGCGCAGAAAGGTCTCTACGAATTCAGTGTCGCCACCTGGGACACGGACGTAAGGGTGCCTAGGGAAGTATTTTAAGCCTTGGGAGGATGAAGCGGGGACCCGCTCCCGAGCGGCGGCCCCAGGCGCGCAGGGCGGCGCGCATCCGCTGCTCATCCAGTGCTCACGAGGCGCTGCAGGACGCGGCCCTCGGCGGTCTCCTCTCGTGCGAGCGCCCCGAGGCGTCCAGGACCCACAGACCCTGGGACGGGTGGGGAGGGTTATGTGTGTGTCATAGGGTGCGAGTTCGTTAGGGAAAAGGCGAGGTACGGGACTGAGACGAGGGCACGGGCACCCCCGCAAGGGCCGGGGGCCCAGGCCCGACAGCTGCAGGTAAGGGGAAGTGGAGGCACAGCTGTCTCGGCCAGGCCCCAGGTACCGGGGACGTGGCCTGGGCGCGGGGAGGCCGCGGCTCCGCTGTACAGAAGAGAGAGGATGCGGAGCTTGGGGTTTATTAGCTTCGCTGGCTCTAGGAAGAAAAAGGGGACAGGCGGCAAGGGGGCGAGGCACGCCTGAAGGCCGCTCCTGTCCGCTTTAAGTTGACCAGAAACGCGGAGAAAAGTTGGGGGGAGTAGGAAGGTGTCCGCTCCACCGTAACCCAGAGCCTGGGGCCCTCGGACCATCCCTACAGGACGTCGACCGCCGCCATTCCCCTCCCCCATTCCGGCGGGTAAAGCGAGAGAACGGTTTGGAGGAGGACGCATGCGCAGGAAACTATTATAAACCGCTGAGGCTCGAAGTTCAATATTCGCGGGAAGGCGCAGGCGCAAAAATAAACCCGGCGGATTTAAGGAGGTGGGGGCCGGGCCCCCACCGCCGGCGCGCAATAATCTGATGGCGGGAGGTGGTCTTGTTCGTGAGATTACACATGCGCCTGAGCTCTGTGTGACGCAAAGGGGCGGTGGGGGCCCCTACCTGCGCGTGCGCAGAGCTTGCTCAAAGGGCTTTATTTAGGTTGCGCAGGCGCCCACTAGCCATTTCTTCTCAGCCACGCCGTAGTGGTGTTCTCTGGTTAGCGCTGGTAGGATTTTTTTTTTTTTTTTAGCTGCCCAGGGCCCTTCGAGGATTCCGTTTTTTAAAATGAAGATGGCTTGCCACCGGACCCCGCGTAGCGCCTAGGGGACCTTGGCGAGCCGCGGGCTGCCGCTAGGAGCCAGGAAGGGTGCGCGGAATTTCGGCGGGGCCGCTGAGGCCTGCAGGCCGCGCCGACTCTATTGTGTGAGATGTCGGAGGAGGCGGAGCGGAAGCGGCCGCCGCCATTTCCTTGCTTCCACGCTGGCCCTAGGCCTGGGCGCCCTCGGCTTGGGGAACCGGTACCTGGTACCCAGAAAGGCTTCGGGGCCGGGGGCGGGGTCCCCGACTGCTGGCCACGGGGATGTGGGGTGGTTGGAGTTTGCGGGGGTGGGGGTACCCGCACGGTTCGGCTCTTAATTGAGGGGCCGCCGGCCGCGTAGATGGCGGGGAGGGGTTTGCAGTTTAATGAATTATGTCTCAGTTCTGACCCTCATTTCCGCCTCTCAGTCCTTCCGACGCCAAGACTTATTAGACAATGATGCTGGGCACCGAAGGCGGAGAGGGGTTCGTGGTGAAGGTCCGGGGCTTGCCCTGGTCGTGCTCTGCGGATGAGGTTCAGCGTTTTTTTTCTGGTGAGTTTGAAGCGGGAGGCGGGAGCTCGCGGCCGGGGCCGGCTGGCGGCCTGGGCGGGCCGGGGCCGGGGCGCCCCCTGGCGGGGAGCGGACGGTCGCGGTTCCCGCTTGGGCTGTTAGCGCCGGGCCTGCTGCGGTTACGCAATGGAAATTGCGAAAGCCCCGCCTTCCCTCCTTGGCCTCCTCGGGGGTGGGGGGAGTGCGGCGGTGGCTCGGGCGGGTTTTATTTTACTTTATTTTGTTTTCTTTGCTTATCTGTAAGCACTAGTCCTTCCATATGGATACCCGTCGGCCCTTCTTTCCGAAAGAATAAGTGGGGAGAGGGGATTTCCCCACCCTCAACCTGGAGAAAACCGCGGAGTTTAGCTGGGCACACGATTGTAATACCTTGCCATATCTGACGTTTAACGATTTCTTTTCCAATTTTGGTGTTTCCTTGCAAAGCGGCATTGTGCTTCAGAAGCTAAAATGTCACTTCTTAATTTCAGACAATTTTCCAAATCAAGATTTGGTAATTGAAGAGTTGTTGATCATCTAGTTCTTGATCTGGCTCACTTTACAGTTGAGGACACTGAAGCCCAGGGAAGTTTTCTTGTCTCTGTAGCTTTCTTGAAGTACGTAGGTTTCCTGAGTAATTTCTACGAGAATGTCCTTGTTCCTGTTACTAGTGTAAGATTAGAGTGATAGTTCTATTTAAAAGAAACCTACAGGTTTTGGAGTTCTATTTGGAAGAAAGATTTTGGAAAGACTTTTGTAGTATTGACTTACTATCTGAATTTAGCGTGGTTAACGGAAAACGACCTGTAAACCAAGAACCAAGTACACTGGAAGCCACCTTACACAAGGGGGCAAGACTGGGTTTGGCTTCAGCTGTGCAACTTGGAGCATTTTAGCTTGGTAACAGTGATCCCCTTTCACGTAAGTATTGGGCCTGCAGTTTGGATTGAATGAGAAATTTTAGTGGCTGCTAGTAAGGTAAAACAATGTCACAGATCAGACTCAAAAGTATTTTTGACTAATGCCATATAGTAAGAAGCTCCAGAATTGATCGTTTCTTGAAGTTATAGTATACCATATTTAATGAAGATCTGGCTTTAGAGAGAACTTTATAAAAGACTGTCTTGATTATTGGGTTTTCCTGATGGATTGGGAATATCATACAAAGGGAATAAAGTAGCTTGACTGTGAGTGGATGACTGTGTAGCATTTAGCAGAAAGGGACACAGTTGAAGATAGCAATATGGTGGTGGTTAATAGGCTTTACCAGAAGGGTTCTATGTTGTAGTGGGGACATGGATGGGCATTTCATCTGGAGTTACCCAGAGGTGGCTTTAGATTTTCAATTCTGTATTAACGGTTGTTTTCTTTCCAGAATGCAAAATTCAAAATGGGGCTCAAGGTATTCGTTTCATCTACACCAGAGAAGGCAGACCAAGTGGCGAGGCTTTTGTTGAACTTGAATCAGAAGATGAAGTCAAATTGGCCCTGAAAAAAGACAGAGAAACTATGGGACACAGATATGTTGAAGGTTTGATTTATGTTGCCCTAGTAACAGTAAATAAAACATTAAACACATAGAGATCTTACCCCTTCTGAATTTTAGGTATTTGACCGCATGGAAATGGTCATCTAAGGGAGTTTGTGGCAGCTCTTCCTAGCTTATCTAAAGACGCAGGAAGTCTGAACTTCGTTCTCTAACTTTCCAAAATTGACTAATTCTAAGCACCTCTTTCAGTATTCAAGTCAAACAACGTTGAAATGGATTGGGTGTTGAAGCATACTGGTCCAAATAGTCCTGACACGGCCAATGATGGCTTTGTACGTCTTAGAGGACTCCCCTTTGGATGTAGCAAGGAAGAAATTGTTCAGTTCTTCTCAGGTATGTAGTCGTGTTTGTTGGTGAGCAGTGAGTTTTGGTTAGTTCCTGGCAACGTGATTTAATAGACCCTTAAAGTTAAGTAGTATAGAGATAAACAGGTTGTAAGTATGCAAGTGAATTAATGTTTTCTTCTTCCTGGAGACCTTCAAATAATTTAAGCCCATCTTAAAGGTGGAAATTTTAAGACCTCCCATGTGCTAATTTTGCCTATATTTAATGTAGTTTAGAGTAGATAATTTGAGGAATGTCCTCAGTAGATTACCCTCTGTTCCTCATTTGGTGTTAAGCCGAGTACTTCAATTTAAAGGTAAGATCCCTCACCATAAGATTGTATGAATTAGGTGTTTGTAATTATAGCAGGTGTCTGTGTTGTAAGAGACACTGGGTCATGGACCAGAAACATTTCATGGTCTAATTCTCCTTTTACAAAAAAAATAATATGGAAGCAATTTGTAGTTAGGCAATTACAAACTTAACGGAAAGTCAGTCTAATGTAGTGAGAGTGGTTGAATGTTTTTGCAGTCTTAGTATCGAAATATAGAAAGTGTTTTGAAATGGTTCTGGTCCTAAAGTATTTGAATGTTTTTATGCTGAAGAGTTGATAAGATTGCATGTGTAACCATGTTAGATTATATACTTTAAATATTAGTCTTTAATAAATATTAATGTGTAATAAACTGGAATTAAAAGCAAATCCTTTCATGGTTTAGTGTAGTATGTATTACAGTCTTGAATTACTAGAATGTATCAAGTCCTAATATTTTGTCAATTTTTGAAATCAAGTGTTTTGTTTTTTAATCTAAATTGGTGAGAATTGAATGCTATCTGTCAACGTTAAATATGAACATAATTTCATATCTTCTAGGAAAGTGCTTTAAGCCCTTTTTGTAAGCTTGGGAATGTATCCACGGAAAGGATTTTTCCATAGACGGAATTTCCAGAAGTGAATCATACTACTATTAGAGCATAAGAGTGCATGATTGTTGTGTAGATCAGTTTGTTGAAAGATTAGATTGTATGTTTGCCAATTATATGCCTTGAGCAATGTTTCAATTTGTATATAAAATGTTTAAATGTAAATTTCTTGAAGTTCCACTAACTTAAATTATTGAAATATAAATGAGGTAAAAGGTGTGTATTGATTGAATTAAGTAAAATTGTTGTATTAATGTTTGAGACTTTATTATAATAAATTCTTGTATAATGTTCAACATTAAGTTGCATAGATAAGTGTTCTTAATTGTTGAATTCTTAATGCATCCTGTTTTCAAGTTTTTTCTTACGTTACTGTGCAATGGGGTGTGTTAAGAATAAGTTATACTTTGTAATAATGGAACTTCATATTACTGCAATGCATATTTAAAGAGTATTGTTGAAAGCATACCGTTCACCTAAAGTTAAAATTCTGGTTTATTTAAAGCTATAAGAAGATTCATTTCTGGGCTTGTGATGTTAATATTGCCCCCCTACTGGGGTTATTTGTCCTTGGGTTGAAGGGTTGGAAATCGTGCCAAATGGGATAACATTGCCGGTGGACTTCCAGGGGAGGAGTACGGGGGAGGCCTTCGTGCAGTTTGCTTCACAGGAAATAGCTGAAAAGGCTCTAAAGAAACACAAGGAAAGAATAGGGCACAGGTGGGGATGGATGGTTGGTTGGATATGTCACTTTTCTTATGGTAAACAATTAAATCCATATTCTCTCTGCTTAAAAGGAGGAAATTCATTTCTTAGTCCCAATTAATTGATGTCTTGCCACAACTTTCAAAAACCTCTCATGTCAGTGTGTCCCATATTGCATCTAAATTAAATTTTAGGTTTTAAAATTGTCCCCTCTTAATTTGGTCTACCCTGACAAATTTTGTAAATTCCAAATTTATTAACCTTAGTCAATGGAGTTGAGAGACTATGGCTTTAAAAAAAAGAAGTTAATGCGAACCTGGCTTTAGCTGTAATAACACCCACCTAGTAAATTATATTACCATAAGAAAATGTGATACTTTCTGATCTTGTTTTTAAAGTTGAAATGCAACAAACTTTTTCTTGCTGTATAAATATTCTGCATATGTATTAATAAGCATAGCTTTCAAGAAATTGTCACAAAAGGTTTTATTCTCTTTGCTTGTGACTATTTTTCATTGAAGCATGCGCTTACCTATGCTGATTCCTACTAAAAAGCATAGGCTGGGGTATTTTATTGGCTAAAGGAAATGTGTAGTGTGGGCTAGACTGTTGGTGGAGGCTGGCTTTTTAGCCCACTTGCTATACATGCTGCCAGTGGATTTAAAACTTGAAATGTTGAAAGTTGAGTGGAATTATTTCCCTCCTAAAAATTTGTTGACAGTGCTCCTCTATACCCCTAAGGTTGGGCTCCCAGCCCTAAGAGGAGTGATTTGTTTTTTTTTTTTTCCTCTTTAAGTTTAAGTAATCTTAAAGTTGAGTGAATTTCTGGTCATAGCCTATGCAAATATAAGAAATCTGGCTTTAAATATTTGTCAGTTTCATGGCTATGACTAGACTGTTTACTTGTATAACTAAATACCTGTATGAAATGAACTAATGTTTTCTCTCCCCTCCCCATTCCCTTCCCTTATGAACAATGCTTTAGGTATATCGAAATCTTTAAGAGCAGTCGAGCTGAAGTTAGAACTCACTATGATCCACCAAGAAAGCTCATGGCCATGCAGCGGCCAGGTCCCTATGACAGACCTGGGGCTGGCAGAGGATATAACAGTATTGGCAGGGGAGCTGGCTTTGAAAGGATGAGACGCGGTGCTTATGGTGGAGGTATGTCATGATGAGCGAGGGTTGAGAAGTCTGTTCGTTCATTGTCCAGGTGTTTGCATTTGATGAATGGTACTTTTTTCTTTCAGGCTATGGAGGCTATGATGACTATAATGGCTACAATGATGGCTATGGATTTGGGTCTGATAGATTTGGAAGAGGTAAGGTAAGAATTGAATTTGTCAACTGAAGGATATTTACACTCTTGTCCATCTAGATCTCAATTACTGTTTTTCAGGAATGTCTGATCACAGATATGGGGATGGTGGCTCTACTTTCCAGAGCACAACAGGACACTGTGTACACATGCGGGGATTACCTTACAGAGCTACTGAGAATGACATTTACAATGTAAGTAAGTGTAAAGTGGATTTACAAGTTAAGTACTTAGTAGTAGAGCAGTAAAAATGTGGGATTTATTCTACTTAAGAATGAAACTGTTATATTAACATCGTGACTTTTGTAACATTAGACAGTTAACTTGCTTCTTTGAAATACTTTAGTTTTTTTCACCGCTCAATCCTGTGAGAGTACACATTGAAATTGGCCCTGATGGCAGAGTTACTGGTGAGGCAGATGTTGAGTTTGCTACTCACGAAGATGCTGTGGCAGCTATGTCAAAAGACAAAGCAAACATGCGTAAGTGTGAAGAGTGTATTGGGGGACTCATTACAGGTGGTTGTGTGACTAGTATCTTACAGGATATTTATGCTAGAGCAATAATGTAAGGATGTATAAGAAACTTGTCTTTCTCAAATACTTTCTTACTGATATATTGAGGGTTTGTGCATTTTCAAGTTAGTATAAGAGGGATTTGTGGTAAGGATATTGATTTGAAGTATATCCAAGTCAAATGTGCAGTTTTGATTTGACAAACTTTAATGCAATTTAAACGTGAAAATGAAAATTCAGTAAAGGCTAGTTTTTAAACCTGCATAAGTTAAGTAATTTGAGAAGCTGGTAGAAATTTTTTATTAAGAGTATTTGCAGTTCAGAGAACTAACTTTTTTTAAAAATTTAAAATGAAAAAAAAAAAAAAAAAAAAAAAAAAGGGTTTCCTTCGTTTTTCAAACCTTTTTTTTTTTGTCATTTCAGAACACAGATATGTGGAGCTCTTCTTGAATTCTACAGCAGGAGCAAGCGGTGGTGCTTACGGTAGCCAAATGCTAGGAGGCATGGGTTTGTGTAAATATCGCTTTAGTGTCTTTTTTTTAAAGCTAACCTTGTATGCCTTTTCTCTCATTTCAGAACACAGATATGTAGAACTCTTCTTGAATTCTACAGCAGGAGCAAGCGGTGGTGCTTATGGTAGCCAAATGATGGGAGGCATGGGCTTGTGTAAATATCGTCAGTTTTTTTAAAAACCGAAACTTATATATTTATAAGTCAATTATGTAAGTTAAGTTAATCTGTATTTAACGAGTTAAGCATAACAATTTAAGTTAGGCAGAGTGTCTTGAGTTGAATGAGTTTGTGTCTTATTTACTAATTCATGCGATATAAAACTGCTTAAAATAGATAATTCTAATTATATCTAAATACTTTTGGGGGTGGGGACCACATAATGAAACTCAGTAGAATTGCCTAAGTATGTTTAGATCTGAAAGAAATGGCAGAAGATCAAAGAATCAAAATAACTTAGTTTTGTGGGCATAATTAGGTGTCCAGTGATAACCTGTGTGTTGCTGTATCTTAATATATCATGAAGGAGGGGAATCCCACTCAGTCCAGTCAAGCAGTTTCATAAGATCCTCACAAAATGCTTCTACTTAAGAAATTGTGTGGGTTTAGTCTGGCTGACATGTACATACACAGCTGGCCATTTGATTTGTAAATGTTTAGCCCAAATAATGCATAGGATAGTCTTAGTCTAGTCATAGACAGTAGGGAGAAAGAGGCAGGGTGTTATAGCTATATAAGATCAAGACTGGAAAGTGTTAGCTGTAGATTTACAAGCCCGGTACCACCAGGTACCACATTATATCAGGAACAAGGTGCTAATGTTCTTTTAACTTAACAGCAAACCAATCCAGTTATGGTGGCCCAGCTAGCCAGCAGCTGAGTGGTGGTTATGGAGGTGGCTATGGTGGTCAGAGCAGCATGAGTGGATATGGTAAGCATGTGTTTTTATTTACTTAAAATAAAAAGTTTTAGGCAGGTTTCCATAGTTGGGAGAAAATGGGCAGGTTCTTGTGAAATTTTGCTATTAAATATTATGCTTTCAACCATAATGTAATTTAATAGTTTATAATGTAATTTAATAGTTTACTTTTCAGAAGCAAGCATTGGGGAGGGGGAAGTTTTCTATAAAACTAGTCATTATTGCAATTTGGAAATCTGTCGAGCCAGAAAACGTCTGCCTCCAATTATGAAAACATGGGATAAAGTAGTTCACTTTGTCTTTTAGCATTAAATCAATTTTAGGTGGAGGGACAACTTTAAATAGTAGAATGGTGGTTGGGTGCAGGACCGTATTTATTAGTTAACCTAGGATTGGTTTTTTATTTTTTTTCAATTGGTCTAAAGAATGGTGATTTTGGTATTATAGTCTTACCCTACAAAATCCTTTTGCAGACCAAGTTTTACAGGAAAACTCCAGTGATTTTCAATCAAACATTGCATAGGTAAATATTTTCTCAAGAAATATAATTTAAATTCCCAATAGCAAATATATGTTGTAATAACACTTTCTATAGCAGTCAATGGCTCTGACTTAACTTGATGGAGGCTGCCATTTTGGGCACAGTGAGTTGCCTTTAGTCCAACTTTGTCGTCTCACTTCTGCCCATTATGAATAGGAAAAGCATGAGACTTCCCCTGTGCTCCCTATTCATACATGCCATTCGATGGACAGACATTGTGAATGTTTATGGTAAAATTTTTTGAAATGCCTTGTTTAGCTTTAAAAACAAAGTAATTTTGCAATTTTTGAAAAACACTAGTTTTCCTTTAAACTTAATTTTCCACATTGATCCTGAAGCTTCCATTTAAATGGTAGCACAAGTCTGGCAAGTTGGTACTGCAGAGAAAAGGGGTTAATTGGGAATTGTTTGGAGTCGGGTTTCCCCTTTCCCAAACATGCTTCTCGCCACTCTGGACAGCAGCCATTTGTACTCGTACGCTTTTTAAACTTTTTCTTGGAATGCTATTATTTTATTTGATAATCTGACACTTCTAACTTGTCATATTGATCTCTTTGCAGGTAGCCAAGGAGCAATGAACAGCAGCTACTACAATAGTGGAAGCCGTGCATCTATGGGAGTGAACGGAATGGGAGGGATGTCTAGCATGTCCAGTATGAGTAGTGGATGGGGAATGTAATTGATCCTGATGACTGACTCTTGGTCAACATTTTTTTTTAGGAAAAAAAAAAAAAAGTTTAACAGTTTTGCAATACAAGCTTGTGATTTATGCTTACTCTAAGTGGAAATCAGGATTTAAATACTTCAGGTTCAGTATTTGAACAAATGTTCATCTAGGATTTAACAACGAAGTTTGAGTAAACCATAACTGTTGAACAATTTTCTGCTTTTTTTCAAGTTAGTTATGTTGTAGGATGTACTTAAGCAGTAAGCGTATTTAGGTTAAAGCAGTTCAATTATGTTAAGTGTTGCTCTTATACCTACTATGTGACATTGAGCACTGTTTGAATGCATGTTGAAAGACATGCTTTTTTTTGTAAAACAATATAGGAGCTATGTCTACATTAAAAGTGAAATATTTGGCATGTTTGTTCTAGTTTCATTTAATAACCTGTAAGGCACGTAAGTTTAAGCTTTTTTAAGTTAATGGGGAAAATTGAGACGCAATACTGATACGTTAGGAATTTTGGTCTTGGTGTTTGTATGAAATTCTGAGGCCTTGATTTAAATCTTTCATTGTATTGTGATTTCCTTTTAGGTGTATTGCGCTAAGTGAAAATTGTCAAATAAATCTTCCTTTTAAAAACTGCAATTTGTCTTGTCTATGCTTCAGTGTCATGTGGACTGTTTCTTGGTGCTCTATTCCTGCCTGGGGCGTAGGTGACAGTGGTCCACCTCTGTGGCAGAGAGGCTCCGCAGTTGAGGCTGTTGTGTAGATGTCTTCAGACGTCTCTTCCCTCCAGTGCAACTAAGGTAAATGTAGCTTGGGGCCTGTTTGGAAGGGCTGTGTGTTTGGCCTGCGTGCACGTGGCCTGATGTGAATTGCTTATAACTAATCCCTTGCACAAAGGGAAGGGGTGCGAGTGGACCTTACTGCATGGCCTGCATGTCCACAAAGGCCCTCGGGCACAGCTGAGGAAGGTTCTAGAGGCAAGGGGATAGATACTAGGAGGTACCTTTCTGAACCTGATTTTCATTTTTTGGATTTCTCTTATAGGTGAGTTGTCTTACAAAAAGAACTCTTGTGAAGGGCATGCACGATGAGGTCTTTGATCTTCATTAATTTTTTTTTTTTTTTTTTTCATTTCCTATAAAAATCAGGTATACCTATCTGAGGTAGAATACCCAGGATTCTGAGGGTAAGGACATCTAGCTTAAATCGATTGTTGAAATCTCTCACATTGGTAGGTTAGAACTCAAACTTCTCTAAGTTGCATTAAGCAGTTCTTAAAGATGTCCTAGAGTTCCTTTCAGTATATACTTAAGGACTTTGCAGTTTGGAAACTGCTTCTGGAGTGAGTATAAGTCCGAAGTTTTGGGTCATTTCTCTGGAGTCAAATATATTGAGATGAGAACCTGAGGTCTCTATAGGCCTGTGCTCTTTGAAGTGACATGTCAATATTTAACTGATGGGGTTTTCTCAAGTTTGTTCCTGGCTGATGCTAACATCTTAAGCCTGAGCCATTTGTAATAGTCATGGCAGCGGTAGGTTTGAGAATACATACCTGAAGGAGAGGAGCCTGTGGGTCCTTCTGCCTTGAGGACTGGGAGCCAAATCTGCCATACACTGCCTGGGCCTAGTTATACATCAGTTGAGGGAAAGACGTATTGTCAGGCCAGTGATAGGGAAATGTTTTGTTTAAAATGTCTTTTTTTTTTCCTCCCTTCCCCACTCCATATTAACCCCCCCCCCCTTTTTTTGGATGTTAGCATTGTTATAACTGCTATACAGATGTTTCAAATGTCTTGCAGAGCTTTTGTCTTTAAGCAGTTAAGAAAACAATTTTCATGGGAAGCAGTGTTGTTTCTAGCTGTGTGTTGGTACTCAAGTTTGGTACCACTGCTGAAATCTTGACCAAGTCTGATATTGAGACCTGGTGTTGAAAAAGGTTAGTTTCCTTCTTTGAGTCCTTTTATTGTTTTAAAGGAACATCTTTGTTGACTAGAAATTTAGGAAGAAAGACTAAGGCTGCTAGTCCAGAACCATCTAGAATCCTGGTTCATTAGAACCTTGTGCTCCATAGACCAGTATCATCACCTGGATGCAAGTTAGAATGACTCTCCCCAGGCCCTCTTATTAATCAGAAGCATTTTAGTAAGAGAAACCCTGCCTTACAGAACATCAATCTCTCCAGGTTGGAAGGTGCCAGATGAAACTGAAGGGTTCCTAACTTCAAGTGTATGTATTTTGGAAGAGTAGAAAAGGAGTCTCTGGCAGCTAAGCATTTGTATCTTTGGTACATGGATCCGTTGTGAGTAATGCCTGTTGAAGATTTGTTTTTTAGGTGGTGGAGGGAGGGGGTAGGCATTGAGGTTGGGAGAAGAAAATAGGATTGATAAAGGGAAGAGAAACTTCACTGAGCACTTAGATGTAACAGACACAGTGGTGGGAACTTCGTATTTCAAGACTGTCAGAACAGTCTTGTAGAGGGAACAGGTATCATCCTGCATCCTTATTTGTGTGTGCAGGTGAGAACTAATGATCAGGTTTGTCTAATCCCCGTGCCCCCTGCACGCTCAGCAAGTTGGGAGTCCAGATTGGGTGCATTGAAAACAAGGCACAGATAGGTGATGCTGAATGGTTTGGAGGTAGTACAAAAAGGAGGCAAAGTTTTCCTGGAAAAATGGCCCCTGTGAAGGCCTCTTGCAGCTACTGTCTGCTTCCCTAATTTGGTTTGAAAACCTGTATCTTTGTGGCTTTGGAGCTGGGCAGACATACTCTTGAATTCTGGCCCCAACATTCCTTAGCTGAAGGACCTTTTGCATTAATCCTGGTACTTAACCTTGCTGAACCACTTATTTCCCATACATAAAATAGATATGTTTAAGACGGGAAACTGGGGGCAACAGATGATTCCTCAAGTATAAGAACCAGTGCTGACCCAGGTTGCAGGTAAGCTTTCTGCTGGGGTCGCTAAGAGGAATACAGAGGGGCGGGCTGGCTGGCTGGCTGGGGAAGGACTGGTGGCAAGTGGGGCAGGAGTAAGGAGCATATGGTCTGCAGTCTGAGGGTGAAGAGGGATGAGGCCCAGAACAACAGGGACTGCCCCCATCTGATGTCCAGACATGATGATGCCTGTTTCTGACCTAAGAATTTCTAAGACATTAAGTTTCAATTCACTTGGAATTACACACTCCTTCATGGTAAGGGAGATGGGGAGTTAGGCTCAAGGGAAGATTGTGAGTCAGTCTTCAGAAGCACAAGCTACTTCTCTCTTAACATTGCTTTTGCCATTTAAATGACTGCCTGCCAGGTGCCTTGCCACGTAGTCACCTCTTTTATCATTGAACAACTTTTGAGCTTCAGTGATAGGCCTAAGGTTAAGGTCAGTTCCTTTGTGCCACGGGTTGGTGGTGGCCTTACCAGTATGGTACATGCCCATTGAAAATCAAGGCCCTCCATCAGGTCCTGTCTCATCTGAGCACAGCATACCTAGGGTCTAGCAAGTTCAGTCAATTCCCACCTGGCTTGTGTTCTGCAAACCTTTTTTCCTGTCCTCTCCACCTCAGGTTCAGCACTCCTCCTGGTGGACCTCTGGGTAAGGGCTTGGCTGGCGAGCTTCAGTGAAGTTGACAGTTTATTTATTGCGTCCAAATAAAAAATAAAGGATTTTATTGCAGGGTAGTCACACAGTGTGAACATTTCTTGACTCCTGCATCAGAGAAGGCATGCTGACAGACCTTAACACGGTGTAAAGCATTTGGGCAAATCAAAGGTATTTGGAAGATGGGGTGGGAGAGAAAGGAACTGATTTAGTTACTAGTACAACTGCTGCAAATTAGGTTAATTCCTTGAAAAGTGAAAAACAACAGTAGCAAAACTGGTTACACAGCTACAAAAAAACAAAAAAAAAACCAAAAACAAGTGAGCGATGGAAGAATTTCAACCCAGAGGAGTAAATTCCTTACAGCTCTGAAAGGGAAAGGTACGCCATGTTCCAGCTCTGGCATGTTTTTCCTGTGTGGCCAGGCAAGGATGTTTATTCTTTCCCTTGATTTTCTTGGGAAATGATAAGCTTCCCCAAACCCTGGTGTTTCCCTGAGACCCAGAGAGTTCAGCACTATTCCCAAGCCTGCCTTTTCCCGCTCCTTGGGGGAGGTCAGAAGCCGGGCACTGCTGGTCTTAGGAGGTGGTGGAGGAGCAGCGCTGCAGGAGCAGTGTGTGGCAGCTGTCGCACACGCGCACTGGCTTGGGGTAGGATGGCAGGGCCAGCTCATTGCTGGAGCACGTGTTGCAGAAGATGTGGCCACAGTTGCGGCAGTGGTGCTAGAAGATGGAGAAGAAGGGTACCAGCTGTACTTCCCCATCAATGGGGGAGAGGCTTTCTGCCCACTCATCTGTTCTCTTAAACCTTTATATAAATTTAACACCCCAAATATTCTAAAGTCCAAAACATTACAGATAAGACCTGCCACAAACTCAGAACCCTGTTACCAGTTTGCAATGGAGTTTAGACCTCTTTTTCTATACATTTATATTACTATAAAATTAAGTATTTGGGGTGAGGGTGTGTGCATTTGTATGAGTTCTTTAAAATGTTTGTACTTTACAACTGTTGAATTCAAGAAGTTAGGACACTGTTGGAGGAGCCCAAGTTCATTCCCTTTAATTGCTGCATTCCCTAGTGGTACCCCCAAATTAGAAACTGTAGCCATAGCTACTTAGAACAAGGCTGTCATGAACCTCCTTGTACATACGCCAAGAAGTGTACCTATGCTTCCTCTGCTCCTGGGTCTAGCCCAGCCTGGCTCTACAGACCATGGCTGCCAACTGGTGTGTCCCCTATCAGGCTTGGAGGAAGTGGACCATTCCAAGCACTGGAGGCAGTCAAGGCAGAGGAGTCACTCCCCAGCCTGTGGGCAAGTGTGCTAAGGACAGCCTTAGGAGGCCTGTTGCCTAGATGAACCTTACTGCAAGGCACTGACATAGAATTTAGGCATTCCCCCTTTCAATTGACAGCCCCCAATTCTGCTTGGGATCTATAGTCCCTCTGACTGGGCCAAAGAGTGGGCCTGAGATCTAATACTATTCCCAGAACCTGAAGGTAGGCTACTCAGGTTGTGAGTGGCAGGCAGACTGCCAGGGCATGGGAGCCCTCCTGCTCTGAGATCTGCTGCTACCCCGTGGATTCCCCACAGATTTTTTTTTTTTTTTTTAAAGATTTTATTTATTCATTTTTCCCCTGCCTGCTGCTTATGCTCGCTGGGCCAGCCCACCACGCTGCGTGGGCGGGCCCTGCCCTCACCAGGAGGCCCCGGGAACCGAACCCGGGGCCTCCCACATGGCAAACAGGAGCCCTACTGGTTGAGCCACAGCCGCTTCCCCCCAGATTCTTTTTGGTCCTGTTGCTTACAGGAAATCTTAAGTGATCTCACACTAGAGCCACTCTGCCTACAAGCAGCTCCCTCCCCCCAAAATTTGCCAGATTTCAACTGTGGTGGGGATAGGCCTGTGACAGACTAGCCAGGGTCCCCTGTAAAGAGGTGGCCAGACTGGGAAGCCATCTGTTGGCAGGCAGAAGAGTAGAGCTGTGGTAGGGTGACTGCACATCAGTGAGCAAGACCTTTAACAGTGAAAGGATCAGAGGACCTTTCCAGCTTGTATGAGTCTATCACAGGAGAAGGAGAATCCCAGCAGGGCAACGTCTCCAGCCAGTGGATACAGGGCCACCCCTACCTACCTTTCTCCGGGATATGGAGAACTCCTTTTCACACTGCTTGCAGTGCGTGGCTTCATCATCTTTCAGCCATGTGTGGCCCTAAGGAAGAAAAACACCCCAGCATCCCAATTTTATCATGCAGCCCACATCAGACAGTTGGCTATGTTCTGGCTGCCCCTTGATCACCCCTTCCTAATACCATCTTGGTTTCCTTTTTGAGGAATTGCCCCATTCCACTAGTCATGGCCTCTTGGGGCTGTAGCAAAGGGACCCATGTCCCCACCCTGACCACGGCTGAAGTTCATGTGCCCCTCTGCTCTAGAGCTAGCCTCTCCAGCTACCTGTCACCCTGAGATGCATTCAGACCCTTTCAATAAATTCCCTTGGGCTGAGGTAACCAGGGTCAAATTTTGTTAGTTGCAACCACCAAGTCCTGATGGAGACACTCTCCCAAGAGACTAGCTGAACCAGCAAGGAGGAGGAGGGCCAACTCTGCAGAGAGACAACCCACAGTAGAGATCACACTGCCTCAGGCCATAGGAAGCCAGGTCCACATACACCATCAAAGCAGTGCTGGGAAGCAGGATTCCTTGTTAACAGCAGGCCATGGGGGTTTTGGAAGGTAACCTTTTGGAGGTCTTCCTAAGGGAAGACCAGGTTATTGATTTATTCGGCCTCAGGGATTGAGGAGCTCCAAAGGGGTCCAAGGCTTGGGGTTTTTCTGGCTCCTTAGCCTAGGTTGGACCTACCTTGCCTGGCTTTCATCTTGCCACAATAGCTCCAAGCCCCCTAGAGTCCTGTTTTAGGATTGCATCCTCCCCTGGTGCTGTTCACTGTGCTTATTTTGAGCAAAACACTTTCTGGGCAGTGCGGGGGCTATAAAGACAAGCAGCTCACAGAGCATTTACATCCAGGAGTATACAGTAAGTTGACATTATTGGAATTCCAGGCTGCTGTTTGTTGATGTGGCTGTTTCCTTGCATGACCTGCTGTATGTACTTAGGAAGGAGCTAATCTAATCAGACGTTAAAACTATATGTTAAAAAAAACAAAAACAAAACCTGATCAAGGGAGTTCTGGCTCAGCGTTTCTCTGGTCTGGAATAAAGTGAGGCCTAAGGGGAGAAGCTGCATGTCAAGGGGTGGGTGGTCACACTCTGCTCAGAGTGGCCTGTGCGGAATGCAAGGTTGTTGGGCAGCCCGCCTGGAAGGGGAGGGACGGTGGCCCAGGCTGGGCCTCTGCCACCTCCTCTTCCAGTCTTCCTCCCCAGCTGCCTGGGTCTGGACCCCGGGATCCTGGCCTGCTCTCCTAAGTGGTTTGTGTTACTCTGTCCTCCCCAAAATGGTCGAGACACTTGGGCTAGCTCAGGGCTTGGCTTCAGTGGGCCCCAAGAAGAGCATGATACAGGCCATTTCTCAAGCCCCTGGAATTGGAAGGCCTTGGCACTTTGGGCCCTGTCACTTTTCAGCATCGTGACCTTGGCCAAACGACAATGTCTCCAAGTAGCATTTTCCTTATCTATATCCACCTCAACCACACATTCTCACCCAATCTTGGTTGAGAATAAAAAACAAGCTGGGTAATAATCAGCCATGAGTAGTGCGTATGCTAATAATGTTAATAACCCAGTACCTTTAGTGCCTTATTTACTTCTTTTATGTCTTCCATCTTCAGCTTTGACCTAAAAAAAAAAAAAAAAACAAACATCAGAAGCAGTGAGAGAGACTCCAAAACTGATAAACCCTCATTGATTGATTGGGCCTTGAGGTGATATCGAGAATTCTAAGGGAGGAGTATAATAATAGGAGTTGTTTTAAAATGCTTTCTAACTCTTAATAAAAATCCCCAGAGGCCCCTCATTGTGAAGGCTCACATATCTGCCGAGGTCTAAGGCTAGAAAATAGTGGACTGAAATCTGGTCCAGAGACAGTTGAGCCTGCAAAGGTTTAAGATGATTTTGGAAGAGTTGTACTATTTTAAAAACAATGATCTCATACGAAGTCAGATTTCTGTCTTCTGGGTTTGCATTTCTGCGTGGGACATGTACTTGGAGTGGGGCCCGGGTAGCAACCTCTGCTGGCTCAGGGTGGGCTCTGCTTTGCTCTGGTCGCTGCACTGTTCTCCCCGCGTGCGCCTGCCCCTGCCTGCTGAGGCTGGAAGGGTCTTGGAGTGCACAGTTGTTGGTCCTCACCCTGCTTTCCTTAGTGTAAGAATAGTTTCTTCGTTTTCCATGTAAAAGACAGGACTGGACAGTAGGTAAATGGATAGAATTAAAACCAAATAAAAGCCAACACGATGCATTTTTAATTTGCTCTGGGCCCTATCTTAAAAGTGAGATTAGTGTCAAAAAGGCAGGGTGCTGTGGTCATGGGCTAGGCTTCTAGTAAGCAGTTAGAAAACGAAGCACTGGGGCCTTTGGAAAAAAGAACAAAAAAACCCTAAAACCCATGGTCTTTACTAACCACCACCAGCAGGCAGCTCCTTCATTCCTTCACTCCCGCCTGCAAAAAAAGGCCAGCAGATTGACGGGCTCAGAGAAGCTGCTGGGATGGATAGATGGACCTCAGGAAACCAGATCGAGATGGCAGCCTTAGCATTCCACAACTTCCCTGGGAAGCACCACGTGGAAAGAATCAGATGGGAACTGTTTCTGGAAGAGCTGTGGAAGGGCCTGAAGACAGTCTTTTTCTTATAAGTCATCTGGTATGGGCTTACAGAGATGGCGGGGGGAAGTGGGGAGAAAGCACGCCGAGACAGGGTCCTGGTGGTGGCTCCTTGGGTAATGCATCCCTCATGCTGTGCAAAGGACCTGGTAGCTGAGCAGCTTGGGCTGGGATTCTGAAACTCAGAGCTGGCAGCAGCATGGGGAGGCTGCCAACAGCAGTGCTATGTTTTCAAGATCAGAGAGAATCCAAAGCCTTGTGGTCTGTCTAGCACGAACAACATGGCAGGAGGAAAAATGGAGCTAGACACCTGGGGAGAGGGGGCATCGAAATGAGGCCCCGCTCCTGAGGCCTCTACCCCCTGAACACAGCCGGCCGCAAACCCAAAAACTGTCTGTAGCACCAGCCCCTGACAGCTCCATGTTGGCTCTGGCTGGCGCTCCCCGGCTGCCTTCTAGCTGGCTTCTGCTCTGAGCACTGGGTAGGCTCCCAGCCTCATCCACTCTCAAGGTGCTCCCCATCGGGGTGGGGGCAGGAGGTCCAGCATGACAAGTACCAGCAGAAGAGAGCTGCGTGGCGGCATTCAGCTCGACAGAGTGGCAGGCAGGGCTCGGGGCCCCGAGGGAAACACCACCCTAAGCCATCTGGAAATTATCATGGAGGAAGAGGTCTCTGGGAGAGTAGGAGAGAACATGGGTGGGTGGGGAGGGTGAGAGCATCTTCATCCCAAACTCTCCGGAAAAAAAAGACCGTGTTCCTCATCAGAGTCATACACAGTTTCTTTTAACCAAGCAGCTCTGGAAGGCAGCAAAGGCTGCCAGCTGCGCAGCCCTCCTTTTGTACATCATCATGTCTGGCCTTTGCTTCTTTTCAGCTTTTCTTTGGGATTTACTTTATCGGAGATTTTTCTGGATCTCACAGTATTTTTTTTTTAAATGGCATTAGTTGCCACCGTTAAAAATTTGGGAGGTCAAAGAGTCATCCTGGCCGGTACCAAAAGAGTAGAAATATGCTTAGACTCAAAAAGAAAAAAACAGCCCTGCTGTTGATCCTTAATTGGACTGGGGGACACAGAACAGGATACACTGTGCTGCTGGGTGACTGTCTCCCGAGGTCACCCAGCAGCTGGAAAATGTCCCCACAGGCTCCTCTTTTGAGTGACTTCTGCTTTCTTACCACTGTGAGCCCAGAAGGCTTGCTTTGCTATTTTCCTTTCTTTCCCGGAAGAGCCAACTGCAAAACTGCCTCTGGCCTCCTGACAGCACCAGATTCCTGGTTAATCTTCTCTCACTCCTCACTCTGCCTGGGACATAGCAACCGCTCTAGAGCTCTTCCCCACTTTGGCCCTCCTCAGAATCTTCTGCGGGAACCCCAACCTTATAGAAGGTGCCTCTTTCCGGCCTATGGGGCGCCATTCCGCAGGAGGGTCCCCCCTCACTGCCTCATGTCAGTCCGTCTAATTTTGATGGACCGTGGGCTGGTCCCCGGGAGTCACTGGCTGACTGGGCTTTAGCATAGGTATCCCGTGAACATTGGTGTGCCCAGCTCCTGGGAAGCTATGGGGAGCTCCGGCAATCTCCAAGTGGTGACAAACCATGGCAGCCAAGAAGGAAGGGGGCTGGCCTTGGTCAGATGGGGCTGGGGCTCCCACTTCCCCAGTCTTCACACCCACCTCCCTCTGAAACCAAGGTCCAGCATCCTCTAATGCCCACACGCAGGGGTCAGTCTACCTCCCCCCCCCCCAACCCACACGTCCCCCATGACTGAGTCCTCTATACCCTTGATGGGTAGCCAGACTGATTTCTAAGACTAAAAAGAAATTTGTCTCTTAGTTTTAGAAACTTGTGCACGGGGCCATCTCCTCTAGAGAGTGCTACGCCAAGTGTGGTCTGCGGCTTGCCTTGCCCTCTGTTTTCCGGTCCCTGAGGAGATGCGGGGGTAGTATGAGAACGTTGATCAGCTATGTCACTGTGGCCCAGCGGGCTGTCCACCTCCAGGAAGCCATGTGTTGATATCTGCTCTCATCCGAGTGCTGCCTTTCATTGCAGGTGGCCCTGAAAGCACCAGCCCAGATCTCCTGACTTTCCAGACGGAGGTCAAAAACCCTACTGTTCCACACATCTCTGTACTACCTTGGGGCATTTCTCATTTACTCCTTTTTTAGTCCTGGTCTCAGGGCCTTTTCTGGTGAAGTGTACTCGGTGCCAGGCCTGAGCCCAGGCTGCGTGGGACACGGGAGTCCCCACCTCTCTGGTTGTAGCACTTGTGTCAGGTGTGCGTGTGTACAGGACTCAAATAGGAGCAACGAGGCAATGCTTGGGTTTCTGTGGGAACTCTGATTAAAAAAAAAAAAGCAAAACTAGGAGAAAGAGGTGCCTTCATTTCTCTGAGATGGCAGGCTTGCCCCTGCTGGGGGGCCATCTTTCTCCTGTGGAGGGGTTAGCCCACCTGTGAGGTGAACAATAGAGAAGACAGCAGAAGCAGGAAGTGGAGACTGATTCCCGGTGGCTTTTTTTGACTTAAGCCAATTTGAGATGGATTTCTGTCACTTGAACCAAAAGAGTCCTGACTCACCAGGAAGGAGAAAAAGCTACTCACTGTGCTGAAAAATACCAAAGTTCACACAGAACAACACATCCACGGTCTGCAATGTCACCTGTCTGCCAGGGCCAGGAAACCCCTGGGACTAGAAGACCAGGGAGAACTGTCAAGTAAGTGGGAGACAGGAGAGCCAGGGTCTGTGTTCCTTCAGCAGCACCCAGCACTGACAGACAGTGGAGGCAAGGAGCCAGTTCTGAGAACGGTGGGCTTTGGGGTGCTGCGGGGCTGATTAAAGAACTTTCACTATGGCCAGTTTAAGTTCCCAAACCATCCATACTCCCTCTCATCTGACTGCAAGCTGGTCTGAGGAAAAGTAATAACACGTCCTCCAACTGCCAGAGTCTGACTACTCTTGAGGATTTTATGTTAGGGGAAAAAATTTCTGCCTACTTTGAATCTCTGGGGAGGCTCTCCTCACCGACCTGGTTCCCTCAAGCACCTGGGTTCTAAATGAGTGAACATGACAAAAATATTCTCAACGGATTAGTTTGCTGGTGGCGGGTTAACAACCCCATTTGGTTGGCTAAGTCAGCCTGAATTCCTGGGAGGTCACCCTTGAACAGCAGGCCGGCCTCCTGACAGGGCCTCCCCCTCCTTCCGACAACAGGGAAATAGGTTTGGGGCTTGAGGTGGATATCCCACCAGGTGGGGGGGCCACAGTGAACAAGAGGGCAAGCCCACCCTCCAGCCCTGTATGTGTGTGGGGTAGCCCACGAGGGGGGATGGGTTCTTACTGGCTGAGGTGCAGGCCCATTTCCTGGAGTGCTTGTTCCTGCTCGTCACAAACCTTCTGTAACTCTGCCTTCTCATCCTGGAGCTCCCGCAACTCCTAAAACGAACAAGCCAGGCATCTGATGCAGAATGGTAAGTCTTTTTTTCTTTTTTAAGGTTAATAACCAGAGCCGTAAAGCCAAAAGTGAACCAGAATGTTTTTCAAAAGCCCAAAGCCGTTTTCTTGGGTTAACCTCATTCAAGATGGGGTTATTTAGTGGATGACTTCTCACCAGCTTTTTTCTCGAGAATGGGCACCTCAAAGGGGGGTGCCTCAGGAGGGCTCAGCCACTGCTGGCAGTGACCAGGGACTGGAAACAGCTCCTGTCACCCATACGGGACCAATGGCTTTGTCCATCTGAGTGGCTATTAAAAAACAGCTTTCTTTTTCTCTGTGAAACCTACACAAAAGGAAAAGCCTGCATCTGTGAAGGTTAGTTTGAAAGGTGGCTTTTTTAGTTTAACGCTGAATAAACTTTTTTTTTTTCCCTTGGGAAAAGGCCTGTCAGACTTTCCTGAGAATGAATGACCAAGGCTGGGGAAGGCCAACACTCGGGCTCACGTCTGGTCTGAGAGTGGCAAGAGCCCCTGCAGGCTCCTGAGGCAGCCAGGCAGCCCTTGGCTGAGGGGAGCTCACCAGGGAACGATGCTGACGACTGTGTAACTTGGGGCCAGTGGCATCCTGAGGAGATAGATTAGCAAGGTCTGAGATTATGGCCCAGAAAACTAACTCTAGGAGTTCAGGGCCACATGAGCCGTCCCCCTCCCCAGCTGCCTCCAGGCTGTTCTGACCTAGAACCCATTAACCCAGAAGCACATAAGAGGCAACCTGTGGCTTACTGGTTATGTTTGACAAATTGCTGTGTTTCTGTTTTTGGGGGTGTGTGCGTGGTGTAATTCAAATCTTAGATGTATTCTGAAGGAGAGCAAAGGGAATGTATTTCCATGACACAGTAGAACTTTCTACAATTCCCTTTCTGCCTTGTGGCACTGTGGCAGCCCTTTCCTCTCCAAGCCTGACTTGGCTTTTTTCCCCCAGCGAGCCCCCATCCTGGGTCTCATCTGCTCTTCCACAAGGGGCTCTAGGTACCTGCCCATAGAAATCAAAAGAGCCTTCTGTGGCCCATTTAATTGCTCAGCTCTACCGGTTACCATGTTCAACACGACAGAAACCCAGGTGGCCCTAGCTACAAAGAAGCATCCCCTCTCATTCCACCCCCCACAGCACACCAGGCTGTAATCAGCCCTGTGCAAACTGCCAGAACCCTCTCATCCTCTGATGGTTTTATGTTAGGGAAGAAATCTTGCCCACCTTGAATTTCCTGAGAGGTCTAGTTCTACAACCAGAAAATTATGCCAGGCAGTTCTCAGTCAACTCCATGGTAGCACCACCTGCCTCCTCCCATGCTCTGAAGCCCACCGAATCCAGGCCAAGCTTTTGGGTGTGCTGGTCCCAGTCCAGGCGAGGCCTCCAGAGGCCCGAGTGACTCCAGGGGCAAGCGGGAGGTTGGGAGTCACTGTGAGAGGAGACTTAGGACTCTCCTGAACTCGCTTCCCAGGGAAAAGCCAGGACGGGAGGCTCTTGGGAGCCATGATGCCCAACCCTGGGCGGTCTGCAGACCAGCCTTTTGGGGTGAGGGTGGTGTCGTGTCCAGCCTTTGTTCAGAACTACTCACTGGTGACTTCCAGTCCTCTCTCTTGCAATCCACGCAGCAGCCAGAGGGACTTTCTTAAAACAAAAAGAACCATGTCCCTCCAACAGCTTCTGACTGGGCTCAGAATAAAATCTAAATTCCCTGCCACAGCTTAGAGGCGCCCAATCAGTTCTCTGCCGCTCAAACGTCTCCTTCCTCAGCTGGCCACCCTTCAGTTGTGCCGTCCTTCCTGAGGTGAGACCAAGCCTGGACACCTCCTTTCTCTGTCTGAAAGGTGCTTTTCCCAGCTCTCTGTCTCTTGCTCATTGTTCAAGTCTCTGAGACCTAATGGTCACTCCGTTCACCTTCCTCCCTGGCCCCCATTGGGGAGACTGCATTTTCCTGTTTTATTCCCTTCATAGCCCTTTATCGCTTCCTGAGCTTATCTGGTTTGTTGACTGGCTCACCATTTGTTTTTGTCTTCTCCTCCTAGAACCTATGCTCTGGGGATGGGACTGGGAACCCTGCTTGTTTTCTCTGAGCAGGAACTGCCCCAATTCTGAGTGGTGCTGGGTGCACAGCAGGGGCTCGCTCTGGGGTAGACAAGCTTCATCACATCCCGTGTGCAGACTGCTCAGGTAGGGAGGAAACGCCTGCACAGGAGGCTCTTTCTCGGGGATTTCTGGAGACTGCTAGCTCTGTTTCTCCCACCTTACCTTTTTTAATCCCTCCACTTGTTGTAGCTCTGTTCGGAGCAGGGAGGAGGTGTCTTTCTCATGCTGTAATTCTCGCTGCAGAGCTTGTCTGTGCTCTTTTTCTGATTTCAGCTCCTTCTCTAGACTTGAGCTGTTTTCACGGGATACACTCCAGTTAGTCTCAGTGGGAGATTTTCCTGGGAAACCCATAAGCCACAACCCAATTCACTGTCCAGGAAACGGGGAAGCCATCTGAGTTCCTGCTTGGGCATCAAAGCCCTTTGACAAGGTGTGGAAGTGGAGGCTGCCCTCTCCCCTAGGGCCTGCCTGCACCTCACAAAGACGAGGAGCACACAGAGGAAGGGAGGCAGGGTACCCGCTTGATGGTTTATGTAGATGGGTGGTGGAGGCAGGAAAAGAGCTCTAAGAAACTTGGGACCACCAGAGTAGAATCCTTTACTGAAATGGAAACCCAAGGGGTCCAAGATGTACTCTGCTTTTTGCAACACAGAGCCTGCTGGCAAGAGAGGATATTGGGAATAGGGGAGAGAAGGGGAGTGAGCCTCAGTCTGAATTCTAACTCTTCCTGCTGGCTGAGTGACACTGGAAGCCCATTTGTTCCTTTATAAAAACAGAGAAGAAAAATCTCTCCTCTCTTGTCATCGGGCTTTTTTTACTTAGCAGTTAGGCACTCATCATCTAATTCCAGCCTGACCAGGGGTAATTAACATCTGAAGTGGGACGCTATTTGCTCCCAATTGCCTTTCTGGAGAGGGTAAGGAAAACCAGAAGGCAGCCTTCCTGGGCCAGTCCTTACCACTGGTCGTGCAGCTGGGAGAGCTGCTGCTGCAGGGCGCCCACCCTCCCGCCAAGCTCCTGCTGCAGCTTGCGGCTCCTCTCCTCTGCCCCCTGCCTGGCCCTCTCCGAGTGCTGTAACCTGGATCAAAACACAAGCAAGCCCATGAATGAAGAGACCTCTGAAAAGATCCACGGCCACCATGGAAGGTGTGACTTTTGCAGACTCTTATTGGCTTGAATTTTCTTCTTTTGAAATTAATGTGCCATAAAATGAACCCCTCACTTTCATGACTTTTTTTTTTAGGAGGTACTGGGGAATGAATCTAGGACTTTGTACATGGGGAGCAGGTGCTCGACCACTGAACTACATCTGCTCCCCAGTGAGAGTTGGTTTTCTTGTTTGTTTTTGAACTCTGGACCTCCTATATGGTAGACAGGAGCCCAATTGTTGAGCCACATCCGCTTCCCAGTTCCATGACTTTTAACACGTCTATTGTTTCAGGTCACTACCTCCCCAGTCAGGTATATGGAACTGTTCCGACATTCCCTAAACCTCCCTCATGCCACTGCTTGGCCGTCATGCCCTCTTCCCTGGTCCGGACCCTTGTCAACTGCTGATATGTCCTCTGGCACTATGGTTTTGTCTTTTTGAGTAGATCATCTAATTGGAATTATTATTATTATTATTATTATTTTAATTTAATTTTATTTTTTTAAGATTTTATTTATTTATTCATTTATCCCCCCCTTGCTGCTTGTGCTCGTTGGGTCAGCTAACCACGCCGTGTGGGCAGGCTTGCCTTCACCAGGAGGCTCCGGGAACCGAACCCGGGGCCTCCCATATGGTAAACGGGAGCCCTACTGATTGAGCCACAGCCGCTTCCCATCTAATTGGAATTATACATCACATAACCTTTTTGAGACTGGCTTCTTTCTCTCCGCATGATACCACAGAGATCAATCCAAAGTTTTCCATGTACCAATGGCTAAGTAATACTTCATTGTAGGGATGGGCCACTTGTTTATCCACTTGCCTGATGAAGGGCATTTGGGTTGTTTTTGGGTTTTGGTGGTTATGATAGGAACTGCTATATCATGTTCATTTTTTTTTTCTGGGTGAACATGAGTATTCCTGTCTCTTGGGCAAATATGCAGGAGGGAGATTGCTGGGCCAGATGGTAAGTGTGTGTTTAACTTTTTTTTTTGGTGGTCAAAAAACTTATATTTAGCAGAATGGGTGTAGTTCAGTGGTTCAGTGCATGCTTCACACGTACAAGGTCCTGGGTTCAATGCCCGGTACCTCCTAAAAACACCAACCAAAAAACAAAAAACAAAAAACAAACCCCCAAAACACCTTATATTTAGAATTAGCCAGCTGGACTCAGTTTAGATGATCCCAATTTCGTTGGCAACATCCAAAGCATCATAGTCAGGAGCCAGTCGAACGTGTGCTGTCTTCTCTCCTTCAGGCATGATCAGGGTGTTGACCTTGGCTACGTCATTGAGCTTCTTCACCGCTTGTTTGATCTGGTGCTATTGCCCTGACGTCCACAATGAGCACACGTGTGTTGTTGTCTTTGATCTTCTTCACGGCTGACTCAGTGGTCAGGGGGAACCTGCTGATGGCACAGCAGGGGGGCACTTTTCCGAGGATATTTGGGCTGTCTCCTGAGATACAGCATCTTGGGCCGCTGGTAGGTGAGTGACATGCACCTCCATTATTTATTTATTTTTTTTGTGGTGGTGGATGCCTTTCAGGATTGTCTTCTTGGCTTTCAAAGCCTTTGCTTTGGTTTTGGTTTTGGGAGGGGCAGGGGCTTCCTTCTTTGCTTTTGGTGCCATCTTTGTGAAATGAGCATGTTTAACTTTTTAAGAAACTGGTTTTCAGAGCAGTTGTACCATTTTACATTCCCACTGGCAATATATGAAAGTACCAGTTACTCTGTATCCTCACAAGCAAGTGGTATTGTTGGTTAAAAAGTTTTTTTAAAAACCAGACACAAAAGGACAAATACTGTATGAATGCGTTACTATGAACCAAATATACTGTGTAATATATTGTTTGATTAAAAAAAATTTTTATATGTATCCATTAGATTTAATTGAGAAATGTTAAAAAAAAAAAAAAAAGTAAATATCTTTGCTAAAGGTAATCATAAGGGTAATTATAAATGCCAGTAGTGTTGAATTGGTATTATATGTTTTGGAATGTAACTCCAATTTTTACTTCTGAAAAGTTCTAAAATGCAAAAGCATAAAATAAAATGATAAATCTATGGTTCTGGAAAAAACAAACAAACAAAAAAAAAACCATTCTAGAGGAGTGGATATAGCTCAGTGGTCGAGCGCCTGCTTGCCATGTATGAGGTCCTGGGTTCAATCCCTGGTACCTCCTAAAAACAAAAACAAACAAAAACATTCTACTAGGTGTAGAGTGTATTCTCATTTTTATTTTAAATAATTAAAAAAAAAAAAAATCAGAGCAGGTGTGGTTTACAGAAAAAGCAGGCAAAAAGTTCAGAGTCCCCATAGTGTGCCATGGGGATTTTAATTTCCCTTTCTCTAATGGCTAATGATGCTGAACAGCTTTTCCTGGGCTTGTTTTCCATCCAAAGAGGTTTGGGATGAAGTGTTTGTTCAAGCTGTTAACCCAGTTTTTATTGGTTTGTTTGTTTACAGTTGAATCTTTGTATTTTCTGAATACAAGTCCTTTGCTGGCTATGTGATTTGCCAATTTTCTCCTAAACTGTAGCTTGTCTTTTTATTCTTTTAAAAGTGTCTCTTTCTGGGCAAATTTAAATTTTGATAAAGTCCAATTAATAAAGTTTTTCTTTTATGGACCATGCTTTTAGTGTCTTATCTAAGATCTCTTTGCCCAACTTAAGGTCAGGAAGATTTTCCCCTATGTTTTCTTCTAGAACTTTTAATTTTTAAGTTTTACATTTAGACTTACAGTTCATTTTGAGGTACTTTTGTATAAGGTTTGAGAACGAGGTTCCTTTCTTTCTTTTTTGTATCTGGGCATCTAATTGTTCCAATATCATTTATTAAAAAGACCATCCTTTCTCCACTGAATTGCCTTTGCACCTTTGTGAAAAAAACAGCTGGTCATATCCATGTGTGTCTATTTTTGGACTCTGTACTCATCCACAGCTGACCTATTTAAACGTACCCGTGACGAGGAGCTCACTCTATAGTTCTGACCCCCTGAGAAGACAAGCTGGTGCAGAGGCCAAAAGGGTGATAATCTGAGCCCATGCTGAGCGAGGCAAGGCTGGTGAATCCTGCTAATTTATTGGGCAAGACTATGGGCCTGAAGGACTACAGTTGTCCCAACTCGTCTGTACCTTTGGGAGAGACTCCCTGAGTAAGTCCCCAGGCCCAGAGAATGTTTCACACTTTCTGTGGAGTGCGTGCCAGGGAGCAGTGATTACCTTTCTTCTATCTGTTTCATGCTGGACATAACTTGATTGGTTTTTCCTTCGAAAGACGAGATGGCTTCATTCTTCTGCTGTAAACTGCTTTCAGCATTCTACAAAAACGAAGGAAAGTGGGCTCAGACTTTGCTTGTTCCCATATACCCACCCCCACTCGGGATTGCAGATGGTTTAAAAAAAAAAAAAAAAAAAAAAAAAAAAAAA
>JAKSZT010054325.1:1390583-1410303 GCA_026826555.1 Tolypeutes matacus | reverse complement strand
ATATATATATATATATATATATATATATATATATAAATAAAATTATAATCAGTTTTACTGAAACATCTTCATAGACCATAACTCCATCTAAAGTGTACAATCCAAGGCATTTGGTATAATCACAGAGTTGTGCATTCTTCACTTAAAGCATTTTCTTCAATAAAAAAAAAAAACTAAACTAAAACCAAAACCCAAAAACAAATAAGAAACCCTACCCCTTAGTAGTAACCTCTCATCTCTCTATCCTTCCCCTGCAATACATAATTGCTAATCTATTTCTGTCTCTATAATTTATTTGTATTTACATTTTGTATAGATGGAGTCACACAATGTCTAGTTTCTTTCACTTTGTGTACTTCCTTTTTTCTGTGCCATTGGTGGAAGATTATTAGTATACAGTACTGTCCATAGTTTGCTTTGACTGTATTTCTGTTCAAATATCACTCTGATATTAACATCTTGTAACATTAATGTACAGCTGTTCTGTTTCAGAGAAAAACATTCTTTTTTTTTTTTTTTTTTCATTTTACCGGGAGGTCCGGGGGATCGAACCCAGGTCCCTCCATATGGCAGACGGACGCCCAACCATTTGAGCCACATCCGCCCCCAGAAAAACATTCTTATATGTGCACTATTAACCATACTCATTTTTTCAGACAAACCATACTCATTTTTTCACTAACCTGGTACTTTTATAACACTTTCAAGAGTGTTTCATTAATTGCTGCTCTCCCCTAGAGCCCTAGAAGAAAACTGGGTCAGAGCTACCAGTTTTATCAATTGAAAGAAAGGTATAGAGGGAATGGAGTCTTTTGTTCTTTCTCTATGAAGGCGATCTGCTCCTCTTTCTCTGTGTGTGTGTTTTATTGTTTTCATTCTTTTTAAACTTTTTATTTTGAAATAATTCCAAACTTACAGGACAGTTGCAAAAATAATACAGAAGCCCATACATAGAATTCCAACATACACCCCACCCAAATACTCAGCTCCACCAACTTTTAACATTTTGCCACATTTGACATACCATTCTACCTATCCGTCTCTCTGTTGCCTAAATATTGGAAACTAGGTTATATACATCATGTTCCTTGATCACTTAATACTTCCATGTATATCTTCAGAACAAGAATATTCAAGTATGTAGCCACCTTAACAACTATCATTGTTTTTATTTTTGTTGTTAGGTTTCTAAGGAACACCTCTAATAAACAATGCTATTGCTTGGAACCGTCGACAAGATGGCAGAGTGGGGAAGGGGAGGAAATCAGCCTTTTTGAAGGTCTCCTGGGTACCACAACTGTGTGAGACACTTTTGCCACATTATCTAATTGAATCCTCCCAACCTGCGAGGTGGGTGTCACTGCCTCTTGGTTGACCATGACAAGCACTGAGCTCAAAGGGGGGTTTAGGCATTGCTTTAACCAGAAAGCCACAGACCCAGGCACTGCTGCCAATCCTAGTCGTATTGCAACCAGCTCCTCTTTTTGAGAGGGGACTTCCGAGACTGATCTGCCTCAATGCTATTGAGCTGATCCTGTGGGCCGGGCAACATATCTATCACTTCACTGGGCCCTTGTGGGCTCTCATGGGGGGTGCCAGGAGTCGCTACTTCTCTGACAGAGACAGGGAGGCTCAGAAAGAGATATAAACTGGTCCAAGGTTAAATGAGAGAACAAGTGAGAGGTGGAGCTGGAGTTCAGACCCAGGCCTGTGGGACTTAATGTGGGCAGGCATTTAACCCTGACAGAAACAGACCAGTCTAGAGGGGGACCTCTACGTTCCTTCCTGTGTGTTTCTGAGACTTTTTTTAAAAAAAAACTTTATCCTTCTCTACTTTATTAACTCAAATTACTATTACTAATATTTTTATGAGGTACCAGGGAATGAACCTGGGACCTCGTACATGTGAGGCAGGCACTCAACCACTGAGCTACACCTGCTCCACTATTACCTCAAATTAACAACCACAATAAAGATTTTAAAAGCCCAATATTTACACAGAAAAAAAGTTACAAAATTCCCCTCAAAGTTCTTCAGTGTTTTTTCAGATTTTTAAAATTACAAAGTAGTAAAAAGCTTTGCTCTCTAATTAAAAAAAAAAAAAAAAGGGAAAGAGGTAAATAAATTAGGAAATACACACATGGAGAAAACAAAAAAAATAAAATAAAAACCAAAAATGGGTGTTGTAGCAGTTTGATATAGTTATGAATTCCAAAAATAGATATCAGATTATGCTTATAAACTGGTCTGTTCATCTGAGCATGATTAAGTTATGATTAGGGATTTGACTGGCCTCATAAGTAGGGTGTTGAGCCCTGCCCCTTGGTGGGTGGGATCTCAAAGATAAAAGACATGGCAAAGGACAGAGTTGTAGTACTTTTGATGTCAGAGTTCTGATGAGGAAGGAGAGAAGGCTCCGGGAAAAGAGATGAGCCAGTCACCTGACAGTTCACAGCTGGCCTTGTGGAGGAAACAGAGGAGCTGAGCCCGGAGAGAAATGGAGCTCCGGGAAGAGAGGAACCCAAGAAACCTGAACCCTGGCAAATGTCGGCAGCTGTCTTTCTCCAATACATGGCAACAAGACTTTGGTGAGGGAAGAAACTTATGCTTTATGACCTGGTAACTATAAGCTTCTACCCCAAATAAATACCCTTTATAAAAACCAACTGATTTCTGGTATTTTGCATCAGCACCCCTTTGGCTAACTAATACAGGTGTGAACTAGGAAAGACAGATAAATCCAACACCCAGCCTAGACCCCTGGCTCCTCCTAGGGGTGGGAGGGGGATGGAGGAGGGGGAACTGTCAGGACCAGGGAATTAATTAACAATCCAAGAGCCAGAAGCTTTCCGAAGTGGTCTGGAAGAGACACTTTTTTAAAAGAAAAGGACAGTGAAAAGCTGAAGACAGAAAAAAGGTGTATAGGAAGGACTCTGGCTTCCAAAAAGAAGTTGGCCTTTGGCCCAGCTCCTGGGGGCGGGGATGGGGAGTCACCTTGAAACACTTGGAATTTCTTCAGGGATAGGAGTGTCATGGAGGGCCTAGGACCACAGCTGATGGTTTATGTTAATGAGATGACTTGGGGGAGGGGGGGTGTTAGGCCACAGGGTAGTCTTAGGGTGGGAGCAAATCATGTCTTTCGAGGGTAATTCTGGGGCAGGGTGGGGAGGGCTGGAAATTGAGTTCAACCATGTGGGCATTGATTTAATCATTTGGGCCTATGTAATGAAACCCTAGTAGAGCCTGTGGTGTCCAAGCTTGGGTTGGCTTCCCTGGTTGGTAATCCACATCGATGTGATGGGAGGGGATGTGTCCTGACCCCACGGGGAGAGGACACCAGAGGCTTGCACCTTGAGACTCTCCCAGACCTCGCCCTCAGCATTTCTTCTTCCAGTTTCTTCTGATTTGGATCCTTTTGGCTATGATAAAACTGAAATGCTAAGTCTAGTGCTTTCCTGAGTTCTGTGAGTCATTCCAATGGATTGTCAAACATGGGAAGGTAGTGGGAACCCCTGAATTTGTAGCCAGGTGGCAGAAGGGCAGGTGGCCTGGGAACCCCAGACTTGTGCCTGGTACCTGAAGCAAGGGCAGTCTTGGGCTCTCGTCTTGGGCTTTCACCCTGTGAAATCTGACCCAACTCCAGGTAGTGCTGAAATTGCATTGTAGATGTCCTAACAAATTCCAAAGAAGTAATAGACTGCATCCTTTGACCTTAATGTTATAAAATTAGATGTCAACAACAAAAGAATAGCTGAAAACACCTCATATCTGGAAACCAAATAGCATACATTACTAAAAAACTCCTGAGCTACAACAATAAACCAGAAGGGAAATTTGAAAATACCTGGAGCTAAAAGACAAGGTAAACACTAAGCTAGATTTCATTCCATCTAAGATGCCACTGGGTATAAGATGTACCATAATTTAATATATCATTGAAAAAGAAAAAAAACGCAAATTATAACATGCCATGCCATTGAATGCAGGATGATGTATCTCAATTTCAGATGTTAAAATGTGAAAAACATGCTTCTCAGATGAAATACTTTCATCAAAAGTTGAGGGATACAGCTAAAGTAGTACTTGGTGGATAATTTTTAACTTGAAATACAGTTTTTTAGGAATAAAAAAGATAAACCAAATGAACTAAGCATGGATTTCAGGAAAGAGGTACGGTGTAAACCTAAAAAATAAGCAGTGCATGAGCAGCAGTAAATGAGGCCGTAAGATGGACACAGGCTAACTCCCACCTGCACTTTGTGAAACATCTGTAAATTAATTGCTTTGACGTCTTCCAGCTGCTGGCGAAGGGCCACAAGTGTGTCCTGTTTCTCATGGGTATCTTTTTCCAGTAACTTCATTGCAATTTCCATTTCGGTTTTCATTCCGATTTGTAATTCCAGTTCTTTTTCTAGTTCCTAGTTAACGGGGAAACTGTTATTAAAGTAGGTCACAGAAATGTGTTTAACAGAGGTGGCATCTGAGGCAATGCCTAAAATATAAACTGAAGTCAGGATAGGTTAGAAAGATTTAGAAAAGTCTGACTGGAGCGCACATAACTAGATTAAGTTGTTTTTCTCTTTCTCCTGTTTTGTAATTAAAACAGAAAGCTGGTAAGTGGCGATGTGAGCCTAGAGTTCTAGCAACCATATTTTTCCAAACCCCCAAATCAGAATGCACCATCTGAAAGAATGTCCGCCTTGCATTTGAGTGCTGGAATATCTGGATGTTGTAATGTTAGCATCTCTGGGATGGTTTGCTAGTGTATGGCAACAAAGGTGCAATTGTTTTGAAATCAGCCCTGTCCTGGATAATTCGGGAACACACATTTCTCACACCCAAAGACTGACTAACTGAACATAGCCGTTAAAAAAAAAGAGAGAAAAGGGACAGCTTCTGACTTTCGGTGAATGTCAGCAGATTTAGGCATGTTCTGTGAAAACTGCTGACAGAATTAACTTATAGGGTTACTGGAGAGTTTTGGAGTTCTTGCTAAAGCCAGGCTCACACACTCACCAATCGGACTCTCTTCTCCTCTTTTAGCTGCTTCCACACGTCACTATACATTTCATCCAGACCTTGCCGAGTTTGCTTATAAGTCTCCAGCTCAACTTTTGTATCCTGTTTTGTTATCTATATCAAACAAGAACACTGGGAGAAGTGACTTGTTTATGGAAAGCAAGTTTATGCTTTAATTTTTAAAAATTTTATTTTTTAAAAAATTTGTTAATTTCTATTTTTTTTTAAGCATGAAAGGCCAAAAAATGTTAGACGTTGGAACTTGATGATCAAGGGTGAGAACAAGCAAATGAGTTTTGAGAAGGAAACCTAGGCGCATGAAACAATTTAGATTTAATTTTCTTTACAACAGAATAATTAGGGACTTCTGGGAAAATGGCGTCGAAGTAAGTAGGCAGAGTCCAACTCCCAAACAACTAATCACTCGATATTTACAGATTACGTTTTTAGCTCTGGGTGGATTTAGAAATGAATCAGATTTCAACTGTACCCACAAGTCATCAGGTTAGACAGAGCAGCAAGCAAGCAATTTTATAAAAGACAATATGCTAGTTGCTGTAATGGAGGAATGTCCCAAGGACTATAGGAATGTGGGAGAAGGAGGGTCTGGACCGACCATGGCATGAGGGACGGCATCAGAGAGGATGAGGCAGCACATCAAGGGAAGCTGAAGGATGACCATGAGCTTGCATGTGAAAGGCATGGAGGCAAAGGGCCCAGTGTGCTTGGGAAATTCCAAGCAGTCCAGGTGGCTGAGACTGCCATGGGAGGGCGCAGCACGGGAGGCACTTTCTGGCATCTGACAAAGGGCATGTGGTAGTTTGAGTCTTCTATGGACCCCAGAAAATTATGTTCTTAAATTAATCCATTTCTGTGGCTGTGAACCTATTGTAGGTGGGACCTTTTGATTAGATTCCATTAAGGGCTGTTTGATTAGATTGCTTCAGTAAAGCATAGCCCAGGGTGGGTACTGATCCTCTTACTGCAATCCATTATAAATGGAATGAACCCGGCTAAAGGAGAGACAGAGAAAACCCCCCGCCCCAGAAGCTGAGAGAGAAGGTTCCAGAAGCCAGAAGCTGAAATCAATGGAACCTGGGAGAGAGAAGGCTTCAGAGATAGAGTAAAAGCCACAGGAGCAGGGAGAGACCACCACGAGAGCAAAGAGCTGAAATCAACAGAACCCAGGAAAGAGGAAGCCAGAAGGTGAAGCAACAAAACCGGGAAGAGAAGGGAGAGACCAGCAGGTGCCTCTATGTGCTGGTCTTCGGGGCAAGAGCATCGCCTGATAATGCCTTGATTTGGACACTCTGACGACCTCAGAACTGTAAACTTGCAACCCAATAAATCCCCAATGTAAAAGCCAACCCATTTCTGGTAGACTGCCTTGGCAGCCTTAGCAAACCAAAACAGGGCCTATATACATCAGGAAGACTGGGCTGTTATCAAACCATGAGCTTGTGAGTTACCATGGATACATGTGAGTGAGAAACAAGCTGCCCGATTCTAAGGTCGATTTCTCACCTCCACACTCTTTTCACTTCTTTCGCGTATTAAGTCATTTTGTTCTCTTAATTGTTGCTGCTCTTGTTGAAGTGAACTGATCCGGTCGGTAGCAGCTGAAAGCTGATTAAGAAAGATTTTTGTATTTCTTAGCATCAAAATGAATCTTACTGCTCAAATGAAGATGAACATTTGTTTGGCATCTTCACAATTTACAATGCACTTTCACTGTCTGATTATTTTCTTAGTTTTATTTCCTCAATTAGAATAAATTCATATGGTTCAAAATTCCAAAGACATGAGAACATATAAAGTAAAACGTCTCTCCCATCCCTCCCCCTAGTCACTGCTGCCCTCCCCCAATTTTCTCTCCTTCTACAAAAATGACAGCCTACTACCTAGTGGGTAAAGATTTATGGACATGAAAAATGAGAAACTGGCTGAATGTCGAATTATTAGTGAAATGGTTAAATAAATTACAATGGCAGCATAAAACAGAAGAATGTAGTTATTAAAAGTCTTTATAATCATTTAGTGACTTGAGAAAATACTTATATTATCCATGGGGGGGGGGGAAGCAATTTCTGTGGTATGCTCTCAACTCAAATTAAAAAAAAATCCTGTTAAACTGCTAAGGAAAGGTGAGAAAGCAATATATCAAATGATAAAGTAGCTGTCACTTAGCAAAGGGATTATGGGCAATTTTTTTCTGGTTTGTCATTCTTCACAGTTTTTCTAGCCAATGAACAAAACTACATTTTATCTCTGGAGGGAGAATTAAAGAAGTTTGGGAAAGGAAGGAAAAACCAACCACTAAAGACGTGCCCTAGAAGAAATCACTTCTTCCCTTGAATGAGTTACTATAGTTGAGAAACATGTATAGAAGCAGGAGGCCTTTGTGGATCTGTCTAAGGAAAGGCAAGGCAGATGAGTGAATACACCAACCAACCCTAATTCCAGCCTCAGAACACAGGTTGGAGCAAGAAAGGTGGGGCTAGAAAAGGAGAAAGAAGCAAGCTACTTCTCAGACTTGGTGCTTTCCCACCACTTACTTCAGTAACGGAAGAACCTTGTAGCACTGAACTTGTCCACAGATCTAAAGCCCACCCCCACCCCAAATTACTCTCCACTCAGACCCAGCACCCGGGACTGGCTTTTTTCAACATAACTGCTGTGCCCAAATAAGAAATTTTAAGGATTTTAAAGGAGGCGTTAGCTGCTAAAAATAAAAAAGCAGCAGCAGGCAAAAACTATAAGCTAATTCCATTCCATTCTCTGAAGGCACAGAAAGCACTCCCTTAAAGAGAGGTGTACTTTTCTCTAAAGCACATTTTCCATGACAGTCATTTGCCTCTAAAGACAAGAAGTCTCCCTGTTCTTTAGTTTCCCAAATTTGGTGAGACCTGCATTCAAAACATATGACCTCGTCTGGGAGGACAAAGTATGAATCTGCTTGTTCTACAACTGACCAACATCTCTTGAGTGCCTCCCCACGCCAAGGGTCATGAGGCACAGTTAGATGAAGTTAATCAAATTTCATCTCTACAGCAATATTTTGAGTATATGTTATCAACCCATTTGGGGGGTGAGAAGAGCGAGGCTTAAAGACCTACCGACGTAAGGTAAAATGAATCCTCCGATTCTAAGTTCAGTGAAGATTCTCTCATGATGCCAAGTTAGGAATACCTGTCTCTGAATCCCCTTCTACTTCCACAGATCTGAGCTCCCCTCCTGAAAGTCTTTCTCCCTCACGAGAGAGCGGTCAGCGAGAAGTGAGCCTGAAACTGGGGTCCTTCATTCCAAAGGCGTGCTCTGAGAGCCAGTCCTTCTCAGCTGGACCCTGACTCCACATCGGGGGGCTGGGCATTCCCAAGCCCATCTGGAAGCACTTCTTCCTTCCCCATGATCTCGGTGGGGAGGCCTGTGGGGTCACTACCTGTGGAAAGGCTCAGAAAGGCTGAGCCACCCCCCTCCAGCTAACAGAAGACAAGATGTGTCCACTGAGGAGGCTGCCGGGTGGCGGGCAGCAAGCTTTCTTCCTCGGCCTCAGCCCTCCTTCTTCCTGTCCTTTCATTCTCTCTCTTCCTAGTGAGAAAGGAGAGAAAGACCATGCTGTGGAGAGACGGGTTCTAGGCCTTGAAGAGGCCGAAATACCTAAGTATTTATATCTCTCAGACAGGGTTTGTGCCTTCTAGGATGGCAGGGGAGGTGGGGAAGGTGGAAAAAGAGGAAGAAAATAGGCATTTCACAGCAGAAGCTGGGATTTCCCAATGAGGAGCTTCCATGGGATTTCTTGGATGTGATCAAATGGAAGTCACTGAGAACTGGCTCACAACTGGTTACACTATCTGACTGGGAGCCCTGGACAGGGCCGAACACAGACATTCTGAGGACGGAGAGGTCTGAGGACGCCTGTACTACATGCACCTTAACCCAAGGTTGATGATTCCCATTCCTACCACAGAGAATCTCTAGTCAGATTGGCCAGCAATACCATTTCCCTTAACTGCGGGTAAATTCCATTTTGTGTAAGAATTTCAGTGTTACAAACCTCTTCTTGAAGCTTTGAATTTGTCTTTTCTAAGCCATCTACCTTGGCCTGAAGATCGCCAACTGTGCAGCTGTAGAAAATTAAAATAGTAAGGAAACATGAACTTATGAAAGCTGTTTCCTAGCCTGTAAAAACTGAAAACAGAGGTTTCTACATTTCTTTTTGTTTTGTTTTGTTTTTTTCTTTGTTTTTTAATTTTTTTTTTATTTCTACATTTCTTATATGAAGTGGAAAGCCAAAGGGTTTCCAATTTACTCGGGAGATAAGAATTCGAAATCTATCTAAACATAAGAAAACTTCGTTAACATTTATATTGTCTGAGAAAATGGACATTGTGTTTTATGTGTGAAGTAAAATGTTTAGAAGTGGTTGCAACTTGTATTTCATTCAGTTCTGAAAACTGTAACAAATGTGATTTACAATGTTATATAAGGGTGTGAACATTGTGTTATATATGGGTGAAGTAAAGTCAAATGTATTTTCCTAGAAAATACAATGACCAAAAACGATTTATCTTCAAGAAGTAGAAAACCTAAATGGACCAGCAACTAAGGAAAAACTGAAAAGTTAGCAAAGTATTACCTCCACTTTATAGCTTCAGGTTTTCAAGGAACAAATAGCGCTCATGAACTAGAAGCCATGCCCAGGCATGGACATGAGGCAAAGCTTCCTAATTCATCTTTTTTTTTTTTTTTAGATTTATTTATTTATTTATTTATTCATTTATCCCCCCCTTGCTGCTTGTGCTCGCTGGGTCAGCTAACCACGCTGTGCGGGCGGGCTTACCTTCACCAGGAGGCCACGGGAACCGAACCCGGGGCCTCCCATATGGTAAACGGGAGCCCTACTGATTGAGCCACAGCCGCTTCCCCCTAATTCATCTTGTGAAGCTGCATAATCCTGACACATGCCAGAGAAAGAAAACTAGAGGACAATGAAGTCAGGTTACATATGAAGAGAGTGATTAAATCATCAAAGCTATGATCAAGGAGAGTTTATCACCATGATACACAGGAATGGTTCCATATGAAGTCCATTAATAAAATACATCCCATTGAAAGATAAAGGGACAGGGAAGCGGATGTGGCTCAAGTGGTTGGGCTCCCATTTACCATATGGGAGGCCCCGGGTTCGATTCCCGGGGCCTCCTGGTGAAGGCAAGCTGGCCAGTGCGGTGCAGTGAGCTGATGGCCTGCGCGGTGCGGTAAGCTGGCGCAGCAAGATGATGCAACAAAGGGAGACAAACAGACACAGAAAAACGTACAGCAAATGGACACAGCAAGTACAACCAGCAAGGGGCCGGCGGGGGGGGGATAAATAAATAAAATAAATCTTAAAAAAAAAGAAAGATTGAGGAACAACAATCATGGTTACCTTAATGGATGCGGAAAGGCATTTGAAAAAATTCCACATTTATTCCTGATAAAAAGTCTCTAGGATTAAAGGATCTTACAAAATAACAGACCCTGGAGCAACATTTCCCTGAGTGTATTCTGAGGAAGGTGCCAGCTCCTTCGCAGGTTTAATTGGGCCTCTGGGGCCAGTGACGTGGTTCCTGTCTAATAAGGCCAACATACCACATACAGTCTCTAAGAATCTCCCAAACATATCAGACTGAGAATCTCCCCCGCCTTCCCCACCAACATCTCCAAAGGCCTGTGTTTCGTACACACATTAGCAGCCTTCTGGTTAAAATGAAAAATCAAGATAAAGATACCTGCCATCACTATCAAATTGTTCTGGAAAGCCTAGCCCAGTGGTTTTCAACTTTCTTCCTGCCCCCAGACA
Source organism: Tolypeutes matacus (assembly GCA_026826555.1). Lineage (NCBI taxonomy): Eukaryota > Metazoa > Chordata > Mammalia > Cingulata > Chlamyphoridae > Tolypeutes > Tolypeutes matacus. The sequence goes on along the minus strand of JAKSZT010054325.1, from coordinate 1,399,442 downwards.
CTGGTGGGAATATCCTATTATTCCCAGCAGTCACAGTGCTTCCTGTGGCTGTGATTTTCAGCTAAGGGGCTGTGGGGTGGGGAGTGAAGATTCATGTTTTAATTTATTTACCTTCTTAAATGGTAGTAACTATACAAAAAAATGAGCAAACGAATGAAAATCAAAGGGTTCCCCAGAGCTTTTGATCAATAAGAAATTATACCTCTCCAGTCTGTACACACACACATTACCTGGATGGTAACTTTTTCCCCCTTGTTTTGGGGGAAAGCCCATGATGAATGACAATTGTTAGTAACCAATTTATGGCAACTCAGAAAAGCGGCCTGGAAAAATTATAGGCTACTGAGTCTGTAATTGTAGGAAAGGACTGAGACCTACCTTAAGTGCCGGTTAAGTTCTTCCACATAATTCTTTTGATCAAGGACGTCGGTAATTCTTTCGTGTCTTGTTTTTAAAAAAAGAGCATGAAAAAGTGAGGTTTCCCCCCCCCCACCATTCATGCTTTTTAACTACCCCCTCCCCAATCTGCCAAGCAGCTTGTAGACATACGGATGTCTTGAAGGAAACCAAGGGGCGGTCAGAGTTTAGTCTGTCTGCAGGATTCCAGAATGAGCAGAGAGCAAGGAGGCCTGGGGGACAGAGGTCAGGGCCTTGGGAAAGCATGCTCCTGAGGAGCAGGCTCCCTGCAGCCACCCTGCATCTTCTGCAGAGGGGGCTGGGCATTTGGGAAGAGGAGAGCAAATCCTCAGCGAGCAAGGGGAAAACACCAACTGGCCATATCCCAATGGCTCTCAGGATGCGGCAGGTGATGCAATCCTTAGACTGAAGGAAAGGAGATTCACTCAGAAAAGGAGACCAGGGGACTTTTTGAAATGCAAAGCTTGATGGGTTCTAAAGGCCAGGGAGGTCTGGGTTTTAAAAAAAAACAGGGGGTCGGATGTGGCTCAACTGGTTGGGCGTCCGTCTCCCATATGGAGGGACCCGGGTTCGATCCCTGGGACCTCCCAGTAAAAAATAAAAAAAAAAAAAAAAAAAAGGAAAGTTCTAAAAAAAAAACAAACTTTAGTATTTTAAAAGTTAGGGTCCCCCCCCCAATTTCTTTGTGTACATAGGTATATATATAATTTACAAAAGTAGGATAATTCTATACAGGCTCATGCCATTTGTGGATTTGTTTTTCAGTGCAGTCATTTTTTTTTTTTTTTTTTATTACCGGGAGGTCCCAGGTATCGAACTCGGGTCCCTCCATATGGGAGACGGACGCCCAACCATTTGAGCCACATCCGTCCCCCAGTGCAGTCATTTTTGTTATTTTACCTGCTTTCACCTCTTATGCACTTTGCATAGCTCTCCCAGATAACCCTGGACAACCTGTTGAGTATCCTTCTGTACACATATATAGATATATACATACCTATTTATATATATATACATACACGTTTGCATATATGTATATGCATACACACATGTATGCGTGTATATGTATATATAATATACATAATTAAAATCGTATATCTTAGGGATTTTTCTTTTGTTTACAAAAATGGGCTATCATGACTACTTCTCAGTATCATACTTTGCTCACTCAATAATAACTTGTGGAAATCCCTCCAGGTCTACTCCAACAGTAGCTCAATTTTATTCTTTTTCATGTCTCCATTGTATACCATAGTGTGGAATATTATGGATGTTCTATAATTGATTTGATTATCCCCTTATTGATGGGTGATAATTTTATTTCCACTTAACCTCCCTCCCAGGTCTGCCTCCGGTCTACTTTCCCCACAGGCACCCACTATTATCAGGGTCTATGGGCTACCCTAGGAATGCTCCATGTGTGTGAAAGCATGACGTATACAAATGTATGCATATCTTTTTAAATTCTAATGTAAATGCTACCATGGTGTACACACTGTTCTTTAACTTCCTTTTCTTCTACTTTCCCCCCCGGATAACTAATTTTAAAAGAATGTTCCCTTCAAGCCAGGCCCAAATACCCTGCATAGTGCCTCTCCATTTGAGTTATTGGCGAGGTTGGTCACTACGACCCCTAAAACAATAAAAGTATCTACCACTCTCTGGACATGGTCCTGAAGGGGATGAAGAGTATGATGCAGTTTCAGATTCCTGCAGCAGCCAGCGATGGTTTGACATGGCCAGATGTACAATGGACATTACCTCCAGACTGGCTCCGTTTCATAGCGATGAAAGGGCACTATGCACCAGGCCGGTGAAACATGGGAGCCTACCTTCCTAGCCTTTCTCTATGATCAATGGTGCTGCAGCTCACTGGCTGTGTGAAGGACATACCAAGTGGAGCAATAATTACCAGAGTAATGAACAGAACTTAAACACAATTGGCATTATGACCTGCTCCCATGGAGAGATAACATGTATAGTATTGCAAACCTGGAGCTTAGATCTATTAACTACAGCTCAAAAAGGAACTTGTGCATTGATTAGTATTAAGTATTGTACCTATATGCCTGGTGAATTTAATAAGATCTCTTCTATTCTAGATCATATGCAGAAGGATATTGAACATGTTAGTCTTGGTAAATGTAATTCATTTTCTAAGTAATTAATGTATATGCCTGTAATATAAAAGAATGGCTCTCTTAAAAAAAAAAAAAAAGAGTGCTCTTGTTATAAGGATGAGAAAGGGGAAGTGGCTGTGGCTCAATCAGTAGGGCTCCCGTTTACCATATGGGAGGCCCCGGGTTCGGTTCCTGGGGCCTCCTGGTGAAGGCAAGCCCGCCCGCATGGCGTGGTTAGCTGACTCAGCGAGCACAAACAGCAAGGGGGGGATAAATGAATAAATAAATAAAATCTTAAAAAAAAAAAAAAAAAAATAAGGATGAGAAAGAACTAGATAGTTTCAGGAAAGACATCCAAGACACACTATAATCAAAGAACAGGGCAGAGGGTAATTTATATAGTACCATTCTATTGATATTCAAACAAACAATAAAGCAAAATGCCCTACCAACAAATACATATCTTAAGGCATTTAAAAAAAGGTTTGGGGGGAGCAGATGTGGCTCAAGCAGTTGAATGCCTGCCTCCCACATGGGAGGTCCCGGGTTTGGTTCCCGGTGCCTCTTAAAAACAAACAACAAGCAAACAAACAAACAAACAAAAAACTCAAGGGAGCCGATGTGGCTAGTGGTTGAGCACCGGCCTCCCACATAAGAGGTCCTAGGTTCACTTCCTGGTCCCAGTACCTCAAAAAAAAAAAAAAAAAAAAAAAACAGTTTGGAAGGAGAGGAAGAGTAGCTTTCTCTGAAGAGAGGAGCAGGACTATGATGGAGATGAGGGGGGGCAGTGTGAATGGGGAAATTTCACATTTACTCTATCTGTACAGCTGTGGTGGTTTGGAGTTGGATGTACCCCATGTTCATAAACTCACTCCATTCCTGTGAGTGTAAGGAGAACCTTTGTAAGTAGGACCATTTGATGAGGTTACTTCAGTTAAGGTGTGGCCCAACCCAATCAGGAAGGCTCTTAATCCTATTACTGGAGGCCTTTATAAGCAGAATGAAATTCAGACAGAGAGAGAAAGCCACAGGAAGCATGAAGCTGAAGGTCAACAGAACCTAAAAGAGAAAGTAAAGGCCAGGAGATGCCGCCATGTGCATTGCCACGTGACAGAGGAGCCAAGGATCACCAGCAGGCAGCCCCAGAACACCAGTCTCCGAGAAGAAAGCACCACCTTGATTACACCTTGATTTAGACTTTCTCTTAGCCTTAAAACAGTGAGCTCATAAATTCCCATCATTTAAGCCAGCCCATTGCATGATATTTGCTTGAGCAGCCAAGGAAAATAAAACAATAGCTTAATTTCTTAAACAGGGAGGAGCATGAGTATATTGGCTCGTAGTAAAAAATAACAAACTAAACTAACATAACAAATAAAGCAAAACCAAAATTAGCATTCTTTGCCAGAATCTCATCTAAATGTGAAACGCAGCAGCAAACAAGGTAGTACTTACTCATTGCCACTATGAAGATCCTGAACGTCCCTGAGGTAGAGGGAAAAATCGATCACGCCAACCTGTTTAAAATAAAAAAATAACATTTCCTGTTTTCCACAAGCCTTAGAAGCTTTAAAATTTGGGATATTTACATTCCTTTCTCATTCTTACACACAGGTTTTACACACCAGCTCTAAAAAGTATCAATCAATCAAATCAACCAACCAGAAGAAAAATAACCCCACCACGTTCTAGAAGAAAAGCTAATTAAAAATGAGACTTTAAGGAAATAGCCTGAAATCTTACCACCTAGTTAAGATTTATAATTATGTTGTTTACAAAGATCAACAAGTCCTCAGGGTACAAGGTAATTAAAAAAAAAAGGAACCTGCAACTCTAGGGCTAAAGTGGAAGCCTTAATCAAAATATCTGACTCTTTTCCTCAAAGGCTGGTGAATAAACCCAATCAGTATCATATGGAAAATTCTATACAATTGCTGGGAACAACAGAGGACCAAGACCCCTTACACATCTCAATGTCAAGGCCTTTGTCGAGAAATAAAGCACTTGACTTCTGGGAAGATGGCGGACTAGTACGACATGGGAATCTCTTCTCCAGAAAAATAGCTAGAGGACAGGCTGAAACAGCCCCAAAAAAGATCTTCTAGGGTTTAGGACAGCAGGTGAAGGCTGCAAACCACCCAGAGAAGAGAGGGACAAAAGACATAAATTGCGACGACAGAACCGGACTGATTGTTCAGGACTCAGAGGGGAGTGGAAATGTTTCCTGGTCATGAAAAGGGAGAGGGATGCAAGAGAAGATTGGAGAACTGTCTCAGAAAGCTTGAATTACAAGGCTCCTAGCCTCCAGACAGGAAGCCCCATCACATTGATCTGGTCTGTGTCACAACAAATATACTCCGACCAAGCATTGAATTGAGAGCTGCCAAACAGTGCCAACTCCTGGCAGACCAAGGAAGTGCACATAAGAAAATTAAAAATAAGTAGGAGAGGCTTTTCCTGGTCTCTATAGCCTCCCTGCCCAAGGCCCTAGGAAGCGACTCTACAACCAATTGCTGGGTCCAGTGCCCAGTTTTGAGCAACCAGCAGGACAATCCTAACAATCCAAGTTGAGCCAAAAATCAAAGTGCTGTGGTAACTCACAGCCTCCTGCCACTAAATCACTATAAAAGAGAAAGAGATTGAGCATCTGAGTAAACTACATCCTAATCAGATGCCTAAACACCAGCAAAAAATTATGAGCCATACTAAGAAAATAGAAGACATGGCCCAAGAAAAGGAATACATCAAAGTCCCAGAAGAGATGCAGAATTTGGGAGAACTAATCAGTGAGATGAGCACAAATTTCCCAAATCAAATTAATGAGTTAAAAGACAATATAGTCAAAGAGATAAATGACATCAAGAAGACATTGAGCGAACACAAAGAATAATTTGAATCCTGAACAGAAAACTAACAGAGATCATGGGAATGAAAGACACAATAGGTGAGGTCAAAAACACATTTGAGGGGTCAGATGTGGCTCAACTGGTTGGGCGTCCGTCTCCCATATGGAGGGACCCAGGTTCGATCCCCGGGACCTCCTGGTAAAAAAAAAAAAAACACATTTGAGGCATACAACAGCAGACTCGAAATGATAGAAGAAAGAATAAGTGATACCAAAGACAGAGCAGCTAAAACTGAAGAGAGAAGAGAACAGAGAGAGAAAAGAATGGAAAAAATTGAGCAGGGGCTCAGAGAGTTGAATGACAATACAAAACGCAACAACATACATGTCATGGGAGTTCCAGAAGGGGAAGAGAGGGAAAAGGAGCAGAAAGAGTATTTTAGGAAATAATAGCAGAAAATTTCCCAACTCTCATGAAAGAAATGAACTTACATGTCCAAGAAGCACACCGTACCCCAATCAGAATAAATCCAAATAGATCTACGCCAAGACACAAACTATTCAGAATGTCAAATATCAAAGATAAAGAGAAAATTCTCAGAGCAGCATGAGAGAAGCAAACGATAATGTACAAGGGACGCCCAGTAAGACTTAGTGCAGATTTCTCTTCAGAAATCATGGAGGCGACAAGACAGTGGTATGATACAATTAGGAAATGGAAAGAGAAAAACTGCCAGCCGAGAATTCTTTATCCAGCAAAACTGTCCTTCAAATATGAATGTGAGTATAAAATATTCACAAACAAACAGAAACTAAAGAGTTTGCAAAAAAGAATCCACTTTTGCAGGAAATATTAAAAGAAGCCTTAGGACCTGAAAGAAAAAGACAGGAAAGAGAGGCTTGGAGGAGAGTATAGAAGAAAGAATAGCAGAAAGGATAACCGAAAGAGTAAAAAGACAGACAAAAACAAAATGACATATGAAAACCAAAGAATAAAATGGAGGAAGTATATAGTGCATTTACAGTACTATCATTGAATGTGAATGGATTAAACTCCCCAATCAAAAGATACAGGCTGATAGAATGGATAAAAAAACATGAGCCATCCATATGCTACTTACAAGAAACTTACCTTAGACCCAGGGATACAAACCGGATAAAAGTGAAAGGTTGGAAAAAGATACTCCACACAAATAGTAACCAGAAAGGAGCAGGGGTAGCTTTACTAATATCAGACAAAACAGACTTTAAATGCAAAAAAGTTATGAAATACAGAAGACCATTATATATTAATAAAAGGAATGATCCACCAGGAAGATTTAACAGTCATAAATATCTACACACCTAACCACGGTGCCCCAAAAATATGAGACAAACTCTGGCAAAACTGAAGGGAGAAATAGACATTTCTACAATAATCGTTGGAGACTTCAACACCCCACTCACATCATTAGATAGAACAACTAGACAGAAGATCAACAAGGAAACAGAGAACTTGAACAATATGATAAACCAAGTTGACAAACATATACAGAACATTGCATCCAAACTCAGCGGGTTATATATTCTTCTCAAGTGTCCATGGATCTTTCTCTAGGATAGACCACATGTTAGGTCACAATACAGCTCACAATAAATATAAAAAGACTGAAATTATATAAAGCACCTTCTCAGATCATAATGGAATGAAACTAGAAATCAATAATAGACAGGAAAAAAGTAAATTCGCAAATGTGTGGAGACTGAACAACACACTCCTAAATAATCAGTGGGCCAAAGAAGAAATTTCAAGTGAAATCAGTAAATATATTGAGACAAATGAAAATGAGAACACAATGTATCAAAACTTATGGGATACAGCGAAGGTAGTCTTGAGAGGGAAATTTATAGCTCTAAATATCTACATTAAAAAACAAGAAAGGGCTAAACTCAAAGATTTAACTGAACAACTAGAGAAACTGAAAAAGAACAGCAAACCAATCCCAAAGCAAGCAGAAGGAAAGAAATAATAAAGATTAGAGCAGAAATAAATGAAAATGAAACCAGAAAAACAATAGAGAAAATCAACAAAACCAAAAGCTGGTTCTTTGAGAAGATCAATAAAATTGACAAACCCCTAGCTAGACAAAGAAAAAAACAGAGAAGATGCAAATAAATAGAATCAGAAATGAAAGGGGGGAAGTTACAAATGACCTCACAGAAATAAAAAGAATCGTTAAGAGGATATTATGACAAACCATATGCCAACAAACTAGACAACCTAGATGAAATGGACAAAATTCTAGAAACGCACAACTAACCTACACTGATGCTACAAGAAATACAAGAACTTAACAAACCAATCACATTTAAGGAGACTGAATCCGCCATCAGAAATCTCCCAGCAAAGAAAAGTCCAGGATCAGATGGCTTCACAGGTGAATTCTACCAAGCATTTCTAAAAGAATTAACACCAATTCTGTTTAAACTCTTCCAAAAAATTGAAGAGGAGGGAAAATTACCCAACACATTTTATGAAGCCAACATACCTGAATACAAAAGCCAGATAAAGATTCCACAAGAAAAGAAAATTACAGACCAATCTCTCTAATGAACATAGATGCAAAAATTCTCAACAAAATACTTGCAAATCGAATCCAACAGCATATCAAAAGACTTATACATCATGACCAAGTGGGATTTATTCCTGGTATGCAAGACTGGTTCAACATAAGAAAATCAATCGATATAATACACCACATTAAAAAACTGAAGGAAAAAAACCACATGATCATCTCAATTGATGCAGAAAAGGCATTTGACAAAATCCAGCATCCTTTTTTGATAAAAACACTTCAAAAGATAGGAATAAAAGGAAAATTCTTCAATATGATAAAAGGCATATATGAAAAACCCACAGCCAACATCATACTCAATGCGCAAAGGTTGAAAGCTTTCCCTCTAAGATCAGGAACAAGACAAGGATGCCCACTGTCCCCATTGTTATTCAACATTGTACTTGAAGTTCTAGCTAGGGCAATTAGACAAGAAAAAAAAATTAAAGGCATCCAAATAGGAAAAGAGGAAGTAAAACTCTCACTGTTTGTGGATGACATGATTCTATACTTAGAAAATCCTGAAGTATCTATGACAAAGTTACTTGAACTAATAAATGAGTTCAGCAAACTGGCAGGATACAAGATCAACATGCAAAAATCAGTAATGTTTTTGTACACTAGTACTGAACAACCTGAGGAGGAAATCAGGGGGAAAATTCCATTTTCAATAGCAACAAAAAGACTCAAATAGCTAGGAGTTAATTTAACCAAAGAAGTACAGGACCTATATGCAGAAAACTACAAAACAATGCTGAAAGAAATTAAAAAAGACCTAAACAAATGGAAAGACATTCCGTGTTCATGGATTGGAAGAATTAATATTGTGAAGATGTCAATCTTACCCAAACTGATTTATAGATTCAATGCAATACCAATCAAA
>JAKSZT010054325.1:1364917-1390183 GCA_026826555.1 Tolypeutes matacus | reverse complement strand
AGAGAACTACAAGTGTTGGAGAGGATGTGGAGAGATAGGAACACTTCTTCACTGTTGGTGGGAATGCAGAATGGTACAGCCACTGTGGAGGACTGTTTGGCAGTTCCTAAAGAAGTTGAATATAGACTTGCCACGTGACCCTGCAATACCACTACTGGGTATATACCCAGAAGAACTGAGAGCAGTGACACGAACAGACATCTGCACACCATTGTTCATAGCAACATTATTCACCATTGCCAAAAGTTGAAATCAACCCAGGTGTCCATCAACAGATGAATGGATAAACAAACTGTGGTCTATTCACACGAATATTATGCAGCTGTAAGAAGAAATGAAGTCGTAAAGCATATGACAACATGGAGGAACCTGGAGGACATTATGTTGAGCGAAGCAAGCCAGACACAAAAGGACAAATACTGTATGAATACATTACTATGAACCAAATATATTGTGTAACATATTGCTTGAATAAAAAAAAAAATATTTGTATCCATTGCATTTAATTGAGAAATGTATATATTTATTCATCTGTTTACTTTTAAGTTTTTAATTGTTTATATTTTCAATTATTAAATGTAGAAAATAAGGTTAAAAAAAAAAGAAAGAAAGAAAAGAAATAAAGCACTTGAGAAAGAATAAGTGAGGGTCCTCGCCTGCTACCATACAGTCCAGAGGGAGTAAGTGAAGCCATTCCTATTTGAAATATGGAAGATGCAACCAAAACGGCCATCATTAGAGAAATGTTTGTATAACTCATGTTATAGCCATTTCAAGGAACCCTATGCAACTATAACAAAGAATGCAGGGCATCGAAGTGTAATGATATGAAATGATGCCAGACTTACATTCCAGTCCCCAAAATAATACAAAACCCTTACACAGAACTCCAACATACCCCCCCACAGATGCCCAGATCCACAAATTCTAACATTTTGCCTCACTTGACATATATTCTACCTATCTATCCAACCGTCCGTCCGTCCATCCGTCCATCCATCCTCCTGTTTTCTAAACATTAGAGAACAGGTCATATACATCATGCTCCTTGAACATATAATATAATACTTCTATGTGTATTTCCTAGGAACAAAGATATTCACATATGTAAACCATCTTAAGTACAATTATCAAGTTCAAGAAACTTAACTTTGATAGAAAGCATACGGTCCCTATTCCAATTTGTTCATATGTCCAGGATAAAATTTTAAGTCAAAGAATAAAATGTACAACATTAATCCCATTACAGTTGCTGCACTTATGGTAAAACGAAACTTATGGGTAACAGTTTGAAAACATGTCGGCAAATACTTTGACATGCCTCCTGCCAAGAGGAATCTATATTCCCATCCCTTGAACCAGGGTGCTCAACCATTGAGCCATTTGAGCTCAACCAATTCCCTGGGTTGGTTTTTTTGTTTTACTTGTTGTTCATTTTTGTTTTTTCAAGAGGCATCGGGACCTCCCATGTGGGAGGCAGGAGCTCAACTACTTGAGCCACTTGAGCTGCTCCTCCAGTAGTAATATTCTGACAATGTTCTTGCATAGTTTATATCAAATGTTTCACAACAATGCAAGGTTTTGGTGGTGAGATGATGTATGGGACCCCTGTGTAATGTTATCCATGTTTTGTATGTTCACAACTTTTCCTATACACTTCTTGTTTATGTATGTTCATGTATGAATGATATACTTCAATAAAAAATATAAAAAAAAAATAGAATATTAAAAAAAAAAAAGAAAAAAGAGTGTGCTACTAGTGTAGAAATAAAGAGATATAGGGACTGACCAGAAATAAACCTAAGTGTACTATGGATGTTTCATAGTTGATAAAGGTGGACTTTCAAGTTGTTAGAAAAATAATATATTTAATAAACTATATCGAAAAAACTGGTTTAGCATTTGTAAAAGAAATGTAAATTCCCACTTCACACTATGTTAAAAAAAGATTATTTGAATGTAAAAAATATATATTTGATTTAAAAAGTTAGGTTAAATTTTTTTTTTTTTAGGAGGTACTGGGGATTGAACCCAGGACCTTGTACATGGGAGGCAGGTGCTCAACCACTGAGCTACATCTGCTCCCTGAGGTTAATTTTTTTTTTTTTTTTTTTTAGATTTTTATTTATTTATTCATTCATCCCCTCCTTGCTGCCCGTGCTCGCCGGGTCAGCCAACCACGCCGTGTGGGCGGGCCCGCCCCCACCAGGAGGCCCCGGGAACTGAACCCGGGGCCCCCCACATGGCAAACGGGAGCCCCACTGATTGAGCCACAGCCGCCTCCCTTGAGGTTAATTTTTAAGGATGAGGAAGAACCTTCTAAAGCACAATACCCTACAGGAAACCATCGAGGAAAAGTCGGTTAAATTTGCCAAAAAAGGAAAACTTTCTACAGGGCAAACTGCTGCTGAGAAACAAGAAAAACAAAAACAAAAAACATTGATAGCAAGACATTTAGACAAAGGGTGAATAGCTTAATCTATAACAAAGAAGTGAAAAAGGATGAAAAACAGTCAAAGGATATGAATAGGTCATCACAAAAGCTGAACTGCCAAAGGGAACTCAAATATGAAAAAAACACTTGACCTCACTAGTTCTCAAAATAAGATGATGGGTGGTTTTGTTTATTAGATTGAAAAAGACCAACAACGCTCATCATATTCAGTGTTAATGGGCAGAATGGGGTTCTGCAGATGGAGGAGTAAAACTGAAAACCTTTCTGGAAACCTGTTATCTGTTAAAATGCTGAATATGTGTATTGTGATGCAGCAATCCCCAAATTTATCCTAAGGAAATAAATGGATAAGAGTACAAAGAGGTATAAAGACGTTTATAATATGGCTAAAAAAGCATTGGTTAAATTATTGTATATTTACCAGACTGTGTACTTGAGAGTAATTAAAATGGGAAATGTGACGTTGTAGTTATGTTACCATGATAAAAAAAAGTATTGTATAGTCATAAAATTGGAACACTATGCAGCCATTTAAAGTGGTTTATATCTCTCTATTGACTTTGAAAGCTTTGTGGAACATATTGCTAAATTTAAAAAAATTACAAAACAGTATGTTTAGAATAATCAGATTTTGCTTTAATAAGAAAACTCCAAACACCTCTCTGTAAAATACATAAGCACATCCACACACCCCTTCATTCATATGCTGGAAGGATATACACCAAGATGTAACAATGAAGTAGCCATCTCTGAATCATGAGATTAGTGCGATGTTTACTTGCTTTTTAAATATTCTTCTCAGGATTTTGTGAAAAATTCTCAACGTGCAAAACCAATAAAACTATTAAAAAAGAAGATAGGGGAGTGCGGGTGGCTCAGTGGTTGAGCGCCTGCTTCCCATGTATGAGGTCCCAGGTTCGATCCCTGGTACCTCCTAAAAAAAAAAAGAAAAATTAAAAAAGAGGAGTGGGGGTGGGGGAGTAGGAGGAGTTGACCTGGGTTTAGAGAGATTAGGGAAGCTTAAGACTCTTCAGGTTCAAGAATATAGTAGGAAGAAGGCTGGGCAGTGGCCCGGCTGCAGCTACAGATGCCTTGAAGAAGGGGTGGAGGTGGGGGATGGTTCCATGTTTCTGTTCCCCTCAGACATTCAATCGCTGCCACCAGGGCTTCAGGCCTCAGCCCTGGCCACCAGCTTCCATGAAGGAAGAAAGTGCATTCTAGAAGGCAGGGCTGTCCCCACAGCGCATGCTACGCCTCACCGCCTACTTCTTCTTGGGCCCCAATTTATCAACCTGACTTCCCAAATATCTCTGACTCTATCTTTCCATTCCCCATGCTCATGTCACTGCCTTTGGGTACTTCTAGTATAGTCTCCTCAATGTTTTTGCTCTCTCCATTCTTGGTCACTTCTAGCTCATAACCTGAACGGCTGCAGGTTGTTCTTTCTCCAACCCTGGCCTGGTCATTTCTGGACACTGCTTAAAAAACTTCCAATGGCTTCCCCAAGCCCAAGGGATAAAATATAAACCCTTCAGTGTGTCATTTTAGGCCTGATGACTGGCCCCAGCCTCCACTTTCACCTCACTCATTGAGTATCCCAGGTTCATTCCAGCCATGGAGAAATGTTAGCTGTCGCCAAAACATTGCACACTTTTTGGGCATGTTCTGTGCCTTTTCCCCTGCTGTTCTACCTTTCTCTGAGCCATCTGCCTTCACAGTACAGCTCCGACATCCCTTCCTCCCCAAGACCCTCTTCGGTTCCTTACCCCTCTGTACCAGCATAGCCTCTTGCACAGTCCTCTCTCGGAAGGGCCCTTGCCATTTGCCATTTCTTAGGTTCAGCACACATCTGCAGATCCTATGTAAAACTCTCTGGCCTCATGAGGCATAGCAGCTAGGGCCAAAATTCAGCTTTACCTGAGAATCCAAGTCTTCTCCCTTTAAGCAGAGATTGGCATCAAGAACGTTGAGTCCCACGAGCAGACCGACAATCACCATCCCTTCTTCCTCCATCATTAATGCCTCTGGCTCATAGAACTCACTAGAAGAGAGTGACATGATAGGGGAGCTGCTCAGAAATACCTTGTGCCTCTCTTCTCCACTCCAACCTGCCTTGCCCTTTCGACTCGCAGCTGCCGGCCTGGATTCCAGCTTCATGAAGGAGCCAGAAACTACCCTAGTATGAACTTCCTTCTTTCCTTTCACTCTCCTCCATTGCTTCGAGGGCTGCTATTCCTTCTCCATTCTCTTCCCTGTTCTCGGGACTAGAAGGGGCTCCTCTTTCCTCCTGTCTGTGGTTAAAACCCTCCGCTTAAAGAAGCCTTCCCAGCTCCTCTTGGCTCTTGCCAAGTCTCCACTGGTTCCTTCTTCCATGCTGATATGAACTAATCCTACACTTACACTCATACAAACAGGAAATAGGGATCCCATAGCCACCCCACATCCAAAAATAAAACTCTTCCATCTTCCTTGGGTCCCACTGAGCAGTATTTGCTTATACTTCCTTATCTCCTAATCATCTCAGCCATTTGCAATGTGGCTCTGTCCCCTCTCTATTACTGCTTCTGGGCACCAATGATTTGTTAATTTACCAAATCCAATGGCACCCAGGCCATTTTGTATGTATGTGTATGCATGAGAATATATTGTCCTAAGCATTAGTTCATTAGAACAAAATTTGTAACTAAAAATACTCACTGTAACTACTCAAAGTACTGAATATATGAAATATTTGAAATTAGTATTCCTCATGTAAAGATAAGCCATCACTTGAAAACACTGAAAATTTGTGGGTGATAGGTCATGCTGCAAGAAATACTTATTATTTCAATTAGGCAAGGGAATTAAACTCTAGAAAGAATCCTCCCTTGTAAATTCTCAGCTTCTAGAGAAAATTCCTTTTATAATGATTATGTTTGCTTACATGGTTATAAGTATCCAAGATGAACCAGTCATAAATTTCATTGTTAACCAGTTTAGGTCTTTACTGATGTTTAGAGATAAAACATTTTACGAGCTGAATATGGAACCCTAAAATAGGTAATTTAGGTATGTTCTCTTACAAAGAGCATACCTTAAAATTGCCTACTGCACCTAGTTCTAAAGTCATTTTTTCCTATTATCATCCAATCTAATAAATACCATTTCTTTGAAACCTAACGGAATAGGCTTTAAGTGCCTATTCCTAGGTATTGATATTTTTAAAGAATTATCTTCAAAATGACACTATATCCATTAAATATATGACTTAAATCTTTGGTCTGTCCATATGCCATTGAGCCCTGAATCTCAGCAGAGTTTTAGCCAGCACCCATTCTCCAGTTCATTGGACTTGTCCATGACAAATAACAAAATAATGATGATGGACTATGACCATCCCCCAAAACAGAGAGTATCTACAACTGCAAGCAAGACAGTTCCATCTATCTGCCCCATGGGATCGTAGCCCCTCTCAATTGGAAGCAGAATGGGCATCACCATCCCAAAACCCTCAATACTGAGGAATAAACAAACATAAGGGGAGAATGCAACTATAGACCAAAGTAGACTTATTATTATTCTAGTAATGTAAGACCCTGTAACACTGATATAAAGATAGTGGTCACGAGAGGTTCCGAGAGGAGGGGGAGGGAAGAATAAGTGTAACATGGGGCATTTTGGGGACATTGGAATTGTTATGCATGATATTGTAATGACAGATATAGGTCATTATACATTTTGTCAAAACTTATAAAATTGTGCAATGGAAAGTGTAAACCATAATGTAAACCATAGACCATGGGTAACAGCCACGCTTCAATATTTGTTCATCAATTGTAAACAAACGTACCACACTAATGAAAAATGCTGTTAATGGGGGAAAATGTGAGAGCGGGAGGAGGTGGGGTCTATGGGAATCACCCTATATTTTCAATTTAACTTTTATGTAATCTAAAACTTCTTTAAAAAAAAAAAATTTTTTTTAATGGCTTTTCATTTTGAAATGTCACATAAATCTTCATTTATAATGACTTTCAGATATCAGTGGCCAAAAAATGAAATACTGCTATCTTAAAATTAAGCCACAGACTATTTAAGATTGGTAATGATTTGAATAAAATTATATGCTCTCAAGTTAATTCAAAATTATCTACAGAGCTATTTTCTAATTATTTACAAAGCTGTCATAAGCTAAGGCAGGTGATAATATACCTTAAGAGATGTTTATTGTCAGTAAGAACTTTCAGATAATCTGCCAGTTTCTTTTGCATGAGTGCAAGATAAAGCCAAGCTCTTCCTCTTCCCACAGCGGTCCTAGAATTAAAACAGATAAACTGTTGCTGCATAACAACAATGAAACAAAGAAAATAATCTCAATTTAGCCAGAAAACTACAATGTTCATACATAGGCTTGTGAATGGAGAGAATATTTTAAGAGTATTTTAAGCTTTTGTGCTAGGGAGGGGCAGCGCCTGGGATGGCAGAGAAAATAACTGACTGCATACCTTTGAGTACTGTTTGAATTTTGCATGAGTATAAGGTGCATGTTTGTTTGTTTTCAATACAAAAGGGAAAAAATCTTAAACCACAAAAATCTGATTTCTGGAGAAATACAATTAGATAAAACTTTGTGAAGCTTCACTTCCCAGGGAGTCAGGAACTATTGGGGTAACATTGTATAGTGGACACATATTCTTTCAAAAAGCCTAATATAGAACATAGTCATTGCTTGTTAAAGTGTTGAAGTCTCATAAGCTTTCTAAGGCATTAGCTCAAAGGTGCAGTTTTGAAAAAGCCTGTTTTCTGCTCATTCAAAAAGTCAAAACCCTCCTAATTGCAGACCTAAAACTATTTAGGAAAAAGAAAAAAAAAAAGTTCTGTTCCAGCAGAGTAACTGCATTTTGTAACACCCAAGAAAGTATGAAAGGGAATGTATATCAATCATATGCAGAAAAGGAAGCTATCTGAGCCCATGGTATTACCACAGGGTGAGAAAGTACCTCGGTGGGCTTCTGGAATTAGGTTAACCTAATTTCATTAATTCAAAAGGCTTTGGAACACACGCACAATAAATGTTAAACCACAGTAGAAGGACAAGAAATAAAGTACAAAGAAAAAGATATTTAACATTGGCGTGATGTGAAAAAATGGTTGCTGCCACACGGTTTGGTGGGAGTGTGAACTCGCATGACTTCTTTTCTAGAAGGTAATTTGATGACAAAAGCTATCAAAACTCTACACCTAATAATATATCCTAAGGATGTAACTCAGGATGGACACAAAGATGTAATGTTTGTGGATGTTTACTACAGCACTGTTTGTGATAGTGAGAATTTGAAGACAACCACAAAGCCCAAAGGGGGTTAAACAAACTAACTATACAACAGAATTCCGTTTGGCCATTTAAAACAATGATGTTGTGGATTTGATATGGAAAAAGGTTTAAATCTAACACTAAATGGAAATGAGGCTACAAAACAAGAGTGTACATTTTAATACTTAAATTGTTTTATTTTTGTTTATTTTTGAATAGGCACTAATACCTCTAGTTGGTTCCAAAACCAGAAAAGTCTTAAAAGGCCAACAGCTGCAAATCTCCCTTTTGGCTCTGTCTTCCACCTTCCTAGTTCCCTCTTTCTCATATATTAATACACTCTTCTTAGTTAAGGTAGATGAATGACCAAAACGTTTTATGCATGGAAACAAGTACAAATATAAATTCTTGTTTTTCTCCCCTTTTCACAAAAAATTACCATACTATAAATTCTGTTCTACAACTTGTTTATTTCACTATTTATCTTGAAAATCTATCAATATCAGTACGCAAAGATGTCAATCATATTTCACAGCTAGAGTATTTCATTATAGGAACGAACCAATTTATTTAACAGGTTCTCCAGGTTGATTCTAATCTTCTGCTGTTACAAATAATGCTGCCATAAAATAACTCCCTATACGTGTCATTTTGCATGTGTCCATCTTTAGGATAAAATGCCTAGAAGTGGGATGCTAGGTCAAAGTATGGATGTATTAGCAATTTTTGTGGATAGTGCCAAACTGTCTTCCACAGAAATGAGCGCAATATGAGGCTACTGGGAGAGCGCATAAAATAAAAATAGAATTTTATCTGTCTGACTATGCATGGAAGGATCTGGAAGGATACTGACCAAGATATCAGTAGCAGCTTTTTTTCTGGATAGTGAGATAATGAAAGTTTTACATCAGGTTTTTTTTTTTTTTTTTTTGTGTGTGTGTGTGTGTGTGCATATTTTCACCTCCTAATTAAAAATCAGAAAATAAGAAAGAGAGGGTTATTATTATATACTTTTTCTTTTTTATTTTTTGTATTACTATTTTTAAAGAGGGTTATTTTAATTTTCAAAAGAGAGAATGAGAAGACTTGTCTGGGTTTAAGTGCCAATATTTGAAATTGCTATTTATTGTGTAAAGCTATGTTTAATTAAGCAATGACTTGAAAATGCTGACAAATTTTGGGTGATTGACCATATTGTAAAAGATAATTTTTAAATCTCAATTAGACAAGGGATGCAAAATCCATTCTGCAAGTTTCAAACTGCCTTAGAGTGAAACAATTTCCTAAAACAAACAAAAAAAAAAGCACTAGTCATAACTTCCAAAATTCTATAAAAATTTCAGAACTTTTGTTCCTTTTTAATTAAATAGTAAAAACGCTGCAGCTCTTTACAAAGTGAAACAGCAGCCCTTTCCCACATGGTTCCCAAGTCTTCAGAGGCATCAAGAGAAGGGAACTACTTGTGCATTTATTTTACTTTTTGACAGTGTGAGGATTTATCCTACTTGAGCTTATCACCTGTTTGGCATCCACAGGATTCATAAGGAAACAGATGTGGTGGATTTAGCTCACAGAGAGATTTGAGTTAGCATAACAAGACTTTGAATCCCCAGGACACTCTGTCTAGGTCAGGGGTTCTTAACAAAGGGGTCCATGAGCTTGAATTGAAATTCAATAAAACATTACTCTTGTGGGGACATTTGGTGTGGGTGTGATATATTTATTAAATAATACACAGTATAGTGTGGACTTAGTGCGGGGTCTGTGGTTTTCACCTGACTGGCAAAAGGGTCCTTGGAACAAAAAAGGTTAAGAACCCCTGGCTAAGTGCTTTTCTTTTGAGGGAGTGAGTTGGATGGGAAGGTAACTGGAAATCATACCATATAAAGAACTAAAGAAACAAGGCAGAAGACTCAGTAGGCTGACGAAAGAGGTCACCAAATAAATATTTGAAAGGCTGTCATGTGAAAAAGACTTTTAACATATTATCTGGTAGAGGCCCAGAGGGCTGACCTAGGGATGGGGGACAGAAACCTTAAGTCCATCCCGGGGATGAGCCTCCCTGGCAACGAGGGATTAATACCAAGTGCCAACTGGCAACACAACTGGAAAAAGACCTTCAATTAAAGGGGGAAAAGGTAAAGACAAATGAGTTCAAGTGGCTAAGAGACTTCAAAGAGAGTCGGGAGGTCATCCCAGAGGTAACTCTTACGCACACCTCAGTAGGAGCTCATAGAACATCTAAGTGCCTATCACCCCACACAGAGGGGCTCCTGAGAGCTCTGGAGACACCCAGATCCTATATAAGTGGGGATAGACCCAGAGACTGATGCCTTATCAGTGGCTCTATTTTGGAATCTGTGCTCCTGAGAGTGACAGAATTGGACCCAAATAAGTCCTCCCTGCACATGGTTCATCAGTCCCTTCTATTCAAACCTATATGTGATGCTGAAGTTTTTAGGTATACTTCCAGAGACTGGAGCCTCTGGCCTACCTATGTGCCAGGTGTGCATGGAATCTCGGTGGAGCTGCAACTCCTACCCTACAGCTCAATGGACTCATCCAAGTCACCTGGCGAGGAGACAATGATGGGCAACGGCCATCCCAGGGAATGGAGAGGGCCTGCATCTGTAGGCAGGATCATCCCACCCACCATATCCATGGGATATAAGCCCTCTCTCACTTGGAGGTGGAGTGGACATCACCATCCCAGTCCCCTCAGGATTAGGGGAAGAACTATGGACTAGAGTGGACTTGATGGTATTCTGTTGTTCACATATGGTGATTCTAGCAATGGAAGAAATTATAACAATGAGGTGGAGCCAGTGGCCACTTGACACTTTTGGGGCAGGGAGGGGATGAGCAGTTGAAATACAGGGGCTTCTTTGGGATTTGGAGGTTGTCCTGAGTACCATTGTGGCAACGGATGTAGGCCATTTTAAAACAGCACACACCACTCAGAATTGTGTGGGAGAGAGTGTGGTCTACGGTGTGAACTGTGGTCTATGGTTGGTGGCAAGGCCCCAGGATGTGTAAGTCCATTGAGGGTGGTGGGCCACACTTGTGGGAGATGTTTGTGTGGGATGTGGTGGGAGGTGGGCAACATGGGAATCCCAATGGGTTCCGTGTAATATTTTGGGTAATCTATGCACCTCTTAAAATATATTTATATATATATATAAATAACATTTTTGTAAGCAAATGCACATATATGCATATATATTTATATATCATTTTGCAAATGTTGGTATGTATTGTGAAAATTTTGATTTTTACCCACAATAAAAAAGAAAAAAAAAAAAAAGAAAGCTTAAGTCCAGTCTTCGGGGGATGTATAGGGCTTGACAGCAAGGGAGTTTGATGGGAAAATCATGGGTTTCAAGAGTCCAAGAGACCCGTGTCTCTTCCTGGCTCCGCCACTTACTTGCTGAGGGACCTTGGGCAAATTACTTAACCACTCTAAGCCTCAGTTTCCACACTTGTAAATGGGGATACCAATAAATGGTGATACCAACAGCTATTGTGGTGGACCCAATGCAATAATGGAAAATAAATGTCCTTAGCACAATGCCTGGCATGTAGCAGGGCCTTCATAAATGGCTTATTATTATTGTTAATAATAATGCTTATTATTATTATTATTGATGTCTGAAAGAGGAATGGGCTAGCAGCATAGAAGGAACAAAGGCTCAACAGTCCAGTCCTAGGTGGGAGAAGCTGCAGAGAGTTCTTTCCCATAAGCCCCAAGATTCTTGAGGGCCCCCTTCTAAAGTGCCGGATTCCATGATGATACCTTGTGTTCTGTCCAGGTTTTGATTTTCAGTCTATGCAGAGGGGTACCACATGGTAAATGACTCCTGAGCCCCAGCCCATTCATAAGTGCCCCTTGTCTTGGAATCTAAAATCTGGGCAGAAAACTGCCTGGATGTACCCAAGGCAGTGATTCCAGGAATGTAACAGTGACTCCTTTTATTTCTCTAACTGCTCTTTGGTTTACAATGGTTTTTTTTTTTTTTTTTTTTTTTTTTTTTTTTTTTTTCCGACCTACTTGACCTCAGAATAGTCCTGTGTGGCAAGCAGGAATCACTATCCCCATTTTAAAGAAAAGGGAATTGGGGCTCAGAAAGGGGTGAATTTTGCTCAGGATCATGTGGATAATGAGCCGCAGAGCTGGGAGTAAAGTCTAAGTAGGGCAGGCTCCTGTTACAATTTGTTTTAAATTAGAAAAAGTTTCATCAGCAAGGAGTTGAGAAATGGGCAAAATACAAGGGAGTTTTTTTTCCCCCCAAACACAAATCAGTGTAACTACTTCTCACTCACTTTAATTCTGGCAGATTTTTGACACTAGTGGCTATATCTGATGCTTCTGGACAAAGTTTCTCCACCAGCTCCAAAGGACCAAAGAAAGATTTATTTTGGCCAATAAAACTCTTCTTAACTAAAAGAGAAAACAAAAGGGTTATTCATTAGAACAGTCTGCAGAATTTCTTCATGGGCCCCCATTTTCTCCCCCCAAAGCCAAGTGAAAGCTGCAGAGCTCCACTGCTTAATCCTGTTTTAGTCTTGAGGACTGGGGGAGAGAGGTCAAGTAACAAACCAGCTCTCCCCTCCTCTGCCAGCAGAGTTTCTCTGATACACTTACTGTGCCTCATATGATGGCTTGTGAAATCCTTCCCTTTTCACCCTCCTACCTGATGATAAATCAATGCTTGATTTCCTCAACTCATCACCACCATCTCCCACCTGTATTGCTGCAATAACCTCCTAATTGGTCTCCCTGCTTCTCCATCCCACCCTTGGAATCTGTTCTCAATCTATTAAAATTCTTTAAAAATATAAGTCAAGTCACATTACTTCTTTGCTTAAAACCCTCCAGATACATTTAGAAATAAAATCCAACTCCTTGCCATGGCTTATAAGGACCTGCATCATCTAGCTCCTCCCCCTCTCTGCGCACCTCAGTTACCTGGTGTCTTCCTCAAACCAAGCTCCACCCCACCCAGGGCCTTTGCACTTGTCTGTTTCTTTTGCTAAGAATGCTCTTGCCTCACTCTTTGGGAGGCTGGCTCCTTCTTTTCCTTAGATCTCAGCTCAGGCTTCACTCTCCCTCTCATCCTAGCTGAAAGGCTGAACCCATTTCGGTTTCTTCACTTAGCAGCATTTTGTAATTATGTTTCTTTGTTTCTACCTTTGCCTCTTCCTCTAGAACTGTGCTGTCCAATATGGCAGCCACATATGCTACTGAGCACATGAAAAGTGGCTCAGGTGCCACTGAGGAACTGAATCGAGATGTTCTGTAAGTATATAACGTACGGGGGACTTTTAAGACAGTATACAAAAGAACAATCTAAAATATCTTGTATGATAAGGCTTTTTAGTTTTGATGACAGGTCATTAGATTAGGCTATACCGAGTTAAAGTATATTAAAATTAATTTCACCTGTTTCTTTTTCCTTCTTTTCAACGTGGCAACTAGAAAACTAAAAATTGCATCTGTATTTCTTGCATTATACAGTCTTGCATTCTATTTCTATTGGACAGCGCTGCTCTAGAACATCAGCTTCCTGAGGGTAGGGAACTCGCTCTATATGCTGCTGTTATCCCGGCACCCAGAACAGTGTTTGGCACTGAAGAATAAATCTTAGCCACGTTTCCACGCTCCTGAACGCTCACCCAGGCTCACCTTTCAGCCCATGTTTGAGGCAGTGCTCCATCACTACAAAGAACTGTTGCAAGGGCGCATGGTCCGCATCCAAGCTGCGGCCCAGGCTCAGGGCGGACTGGAGCAAGACCTTGATGCTGAGCTTCATCATGTGCATCAGGTTGACACGCTCCTCCATCATCTGGCACTTAGAAGCTGTGGGGGCAGAAGCAGGGACAGCTGGGTTAGTGGGCTGATGCGGGTGGAGGCGGGGGCAATAGAGGGAAGACAGGTCAGGCGGTGCCCAGGCGGTCTACTCGCGGCGCGGACTTCTCGGAGCCCTTATGGATCTCAGTGCCAACTAGCCCGCCCGGAATCAGAATAGAGCCGCCGGGCTTCCTACTCCAGGGTCCTCTCCCAGGCGGGTCGGCTCGTTGCTAGGACAACGGCTCTACCAAGACTCACCGCGATTGGCTTTCCGGACCACTCCGGAATGCCAATTCTGACCAATGAAAGCACGCAAGGTACGGGAAGACCTGCCCCCAGCAGGGGATGTACTGGAAAAGTGTTCCGCCCCTGAACATTCCTATTGGACTAACCCAGTGCAAGGACACGCCCAAGAGGCTGGTGGGCGCCATTTTACGTTCTCTAACCCTGACATCGGCGGGCCGGTTTCAGCCCTCACATGCCCCACCCCCTACGTCTTGCCGAGATTGCTCTTTTGTCCAACTGTCCCAGGCGGGTTGTTGCCAGGAAGCATCTTTCCTTAGTTCAGGACACAAATCTTCGTTGCCACATTTGTGCTTTTGTCCACAAGAGTTAACGCACTTTTTTAAAAAAAGTAACACCGTTAGAATCAAATGAGCTCAGCTATATTTCTATTTCAACTCCATTGACCTTATCCTTTTGTTTTGGGAGTAAAAAAAGTTGGTCTGATCAATATCGGATATATGGCAAGTGCTAACCAATGTTGATTTTCATCTCAAACCCAAAAAGCTGTCATTTTATAAAAATAAAAATTTAGACCCCAGTCTAAGAGTCTTGGCAGGAAAACTAACCCCAGGTCCGAAATGGAGCCCTTGCGGGGGACCGGCGCGTCCCTTTCTCCGCACCGGCACCAATTAGAGGTGGGGAGGGGTGATCGTATTGTTTGTTTGTGGTTGTCTGATTACTATGAGGTGAGGTTAAGCAAGTTTTCAGATATTCATTGCCTCCTTGAATGTCTTCTGTGAATTGCCTATTAAATCTTTTATCCTCTCAAATGTTGAATTGTTTGCCTGGATATAAATCCCTTTTCCGGGCTTTATGTCATGGACATTAATTAATATGGACATACAAATAGTTAAAAGAGCGCAGCATATCAATATATAGTAACTAAAAGGGCGATAACATTTGGACTGTGAATTTGTAACAAAGGTATTAGGTAAATATTATTGAGACAGCCTGGGACTGAAAATTCTAAATTCTCTCAGCAAAACCTAAGGGAGGGGGTGAGCTGCTGGGAAAGAAAAACTGGCCTAAACATTTCATCTTGGTTGTGCAGAGGGAAAAGTGGGCACATATTTGGAAGGGGGAGGTACAGTTATTTTTAAGTTTTGAGAAAACCCTGTATGTAAATTTATACCTTGAGAATGTTAATGAAATGGAAGATTGGCAAAGCAAATAAAAATCTGTAAAGCCTGAATAGAAGCAATCTGTAAATATGTTTACCCATAAGAAGACATCTAGCCCTGTTCTATAAATTATAGTGGTCTTCAAGCAGAATACATGAACAGGAAGTCTTGCCTACAGCTAGGCACACTCAGATGTTTTAAGGAAATCCATTTCCAGATCCTCAAATTTCATAGACACTCTTTTACTCTACAGAAGAACTGCACCCCACTCCCTATCTCATATCTTCCTCTCTATGCATTGATCTGGGGGTACAGAAAGTTAGAGAGTACCAAAAATGGAGGGGAAACCTTCACTGAAGATTAATCAACTCACCCAAAACATGAAGTTTCCAGTCTCACTGCCTCATTGTACTTAAGGAAGCCTGGTCTTGGGGGAGTGGGGTAGTCCTTACCTTCTGCTGGGTATTTTCAATTCAGATACATGGAGTGGGTGGTGAGAGTAATGACAATTTTCATTTGATTTTCACCTCTTCCATCCTCCAATTATTGTCAAAAAATGTATCCCTCTTATGGCTGTCCCAGTGAATACAAAGAAAAATTTAAAATGCTAAAAAAAAAAAGCTAGAAAGTTAAAAATGTGTTTTCCCCTCTATAAATATAAATACATGTAATTATTTTTGGCCAGTGTCAATACTCATCCCCAGTACGTCCCATTAATTTGGTAAACATATTCCATAAGTTAAGTGAGGCAAAATGGCAGCTCCGAGTTTTTAGATAAAAATGTATTTGAAGTACACAATAAATTAAAAACCCTTTTGTCAAAAAGAATGTATTGGCAAAGGAAGGTGTAATGAAATAGGCAATATTTAGGTGTCCCCAACCATTTTGAGTATTCTGGGTTAAACAAGGTGCCTCTAAGTGAAAGAATAACAAGTTTAATTAATAGTCATTTAATAAGTCTTGGTAAATACTTTTTTTTTGTTAACATCCAGAAGTTGAGAAATTTCTTTAATGATTAGGCTGTATCCTTTTGCAAGTCAGGTGGTTTTCAATTATCTGCTGTGAATAAAATAACAAAAAAATTTTTTTTTTATTTTAATTTTTAAAAATTTAGATCAATGTGATTTGACTAAGGCATATAACTTGAAAGAAGTTCAAGGACTGGAACAACACTGCTATAATAAAACTATCTGTTTCTATTTCTTATTTATGTGAACCAGGTTTCTCAGGGACCACACTGATTAAAACAAAAAATAGGAATAAAATTGATGCTGAGACCTGTCACACTTTAGCAGTAAACAACATATATTCATCTTCAGATACTGTTAAATGGCAAAAACCAACACCATTTAGCTTATTCCAGTGGGTTTATTCTTGTATAATACTTAATTTATGAAAATTTTAATATAGTTATGTTGTTTTGATCATTGTGTTATTACTAATAATTCTAAAGGTAATTCATCCTAGAAGAAAAAACTTTTAAACTCTTAAGAGCCTTAGCCACAAGGAAAAAAATTATTAAATTTCCATTTATTTACATGATTTTTGCTCAGAAGTATGAGAGAATGACCAATATATATATTTAAAATACCCAAATCTACTCCATTAAGATATGATTCTGTAACATAGAGAAGAAATTGTCAGTATACATAAAAGATAACAGATCTTATGGTGATGGAAGGCACAATGCAAAAAAAAAATTTTTGGCTTTGTTTTTGTGGAGGTTTTAGATTACAGAAAAGTTACTACAATGGCAGGGAGGACCACTGGTGCAGGGTGCCAGTGGTGGGGGGATGTGTGGGGAAGGATGCACCTGGTGCATGCCTCTATGGAATATGAATGTATTCATCTGGTCATGGGATATCATATCTCAGTGGCTTGAGGCTCACACATTAATCAACAAAATACTACAATCCCATCCTGGGGAGTCCTGCTACATTTTCTAATAGAGTGGTAAGAATCTCTAGAGTATATGAGCAGTGCCTAATGAAAAAGGACAGACCAATACACCAGGCCTTTGATAATGCTTGTACTTATGAACTTTATTCTTGTAAAATTGAAACTTAGCCTAGTAATATCTAGTAACCAAGAGTTACCTTCTGAAAACCTCCTTGCTACTCAAATGTGGCCCCTCTCTAAGCCAAACTCAGCATATAAGCTCACTGCCTACCCCCTGGTGTGGGACATGACTCCCAGGGAGGGGCCTCCCTGGCACCAAGGGATTATTACCAAGCGTCAACTAGCGATGCATCTGAAAAAACACCTTGACCAAAAGGGGGGAAATATTAAATGCAAATGAGTTTTTATGGCTAAGAGATTTCAAAGTGAGTTGGGAGGTCACTCCAGAGGTTACACTTATGCACATCTCAGGGGGATCTCACTAACTGCTACAGTAAACAGTGCCTTAAGTAGGGGTGCTTCTGAGGGCTCTAGAGACATCTGGACACTATAGGCAGGGCAGACAACTCCAGGAAATTGGCACTCCATTGGTGGGCCTTACCTTGAAATATATGATAATCTATCTCCCCAATGCATCAGAGTTAGACTCATTTATAATTTTCCTACACATAGTTGTTCTGCCCCTTTTATGTGAACCTATAATTAGCACTATACCTGTTAAATATATGTCCCAGAGACTTAAATATTTGGTCTGTTCATATGCCAGTTGAGCCCTGAATCTCAGCAGAGTTGAAGCCAACACCTACTCTCCAGATCATCAGACTCACCCAAGACAACTAACAAAAGGATGATGGACAATGCCCATCCCAAAAAACAGAGAGTATTTGCAACTGCAAGCAAGACAGTTCCAACCATTTGCCCCATGGGAACTAAGCCCCTCTCAATCGGAAGCATAATGGGCATCACCATCCCCAAATCCTAAAGATTGAGTAATGAACAAACATAAGGGGGGAATGCAACTATAGACCAAAGTAGACATTATTATTGTAGTAATGGAAGAACTTGTAAAAGATAGATGATGGTGTTTATCACATCATGAAGATACCACTTGATACACTTAAAAGAATGATGTTGCCATTAAAAAAAAAAAAAGTCAATATTAACAAGCCAGAAAATGTAGTCAGAGCAACTTTAAAATTATGACAAAGAATTTCATGTCAGCTTTAAAAGTCGGGGATGTTTTTAAGGAGTCACGTGAGCAGAAAGTGTGAAGACCCCTGTCCCAGAAAATTAGAGCTGGATGGCGGTGGCTCTAACCACCATTTCTGGGCACACGGCAGTGTTCTGTAGCCATCTCATCCACCCTCCTGCTCTGTGAGTCACCAATTCCCATTTGTGCTCAATTTATATTCATGGAAAATCAGAGCAGGCAGGGCCTTCAGGCCATTCCCATCTTTCAGTCTTACTAGGTTTGTGACCTTGGCCAAGCTATTCACATCTCTAAGCTTCATTAATCACAGTTCAACACAACAGGGTCGCAAAGTTCTACACTTATTGAATGGATGAATTCATGGTCTGATCAGGGATCTTAAACTTGACTATCTTACAAGGCCTGGCCTGTAATATAAAGGAGGGCAGCTGTTCAGAGGAAGAGCAGGAAAACGTGCTCAACCCCTACAGAGCGCTGCCCTCTTGCTGGGTGAATGCGGTCAACAGGGCTAGATCTGAGCTTTCAGCAGAAACTGGAGATCAGGAATTTTATCTAAAACCTGCTGATTGGCTTTAAAAAACTCTATCTATCTGCTTATTTATTTATTTAAATGCTTCTATCCTATAAAACAGGATAGAAAAAAATGCAACTACCGGCCACAAACAGCTCAAAGGGCTACAGGTTTGTAAACTTTGGTTTAAGTATTCAGGAAGGGGAATGGGTTTTAGGGATTTTGTGTGTGTGTTAGGTCCTGAATTATAGTGAAGCGACTAGAGTCTTTATAGATTTGATTTTTGGTTTCGAGTAGCCCTTTTTAGTCTGGAAAGAACTTATAACATAGGATGGTGCTATCCGTACTGATACGGAAGATGGATGTTTTTTACACTTGGATAATTTTCAGGAAATGTTCCTTTCTCATCTCAATGGCTAATTGAAGGAGTTCAGCCAAGTCCGGGAGGAAAAAGTTATTGTGCTTCGTTCGAGGAGGATGTGTACAAGTTGTGTGTGTGTGTGGGGGGGCTTAAGACTTGGAAGAGAGCAGAGAAAGACAAAGGCAGATATATCTCTAATCATTTAAAAATAAAAGACTGCCTTCTTCCGTGAGTACCCACGTGCAAGATATTGTGCTTTACACGCTAAATCTTATGAATAAGCACGTTTTGCTGTTCATGCTTTAGAAAACATCAATCGAAAAAGTGAGATGTGGAATATTATATCCTGTTGCTTGTGTGAAAAAAAGTGTGTGTGGAGAAATAAAAGGACATGTGCTATATGCATAGACTATCTCTGAAAGACACACTACTGGTCACAGTTTCTGAGAAGGAGGACTTTACACACTGAAGTTCTTTTGTATGGTTTGATTGTTTTTTTAAAAAACCCCTTGCATTTCTTACCTTTGCAAAAACAGAAAACAAAGCAAACAAGACTACCATGGACAACAAAATCAACGGTGGCAAGCTGTGGTGCCAGATCTCTAAGAGGAAAACATTTCAAAACGAGCATTTCAGAAAACATTCTGCAACATTCCACGACATTTTCCATCAGCCTATATCACCAAAAAAATGTTACCAGGCAAGAGGGCTGTTCACTTTCAATCTCTGTGCTCCCTCCCTGTCCCCTCTGGAAAAATCTCCCTGTTTGCTTAAGCAGATAAAAGGCTTTGGGACACTGTGAGAAAAAGAGATTAAGGAGCTGACCTTGCCCAGGCCTTGGATGAAGCGGTGGCCGCTGTCTTCTCCCAACCTACCTTTTCTGAGCTCTCATCCCAGGTCCATGTCCTTTACCCCATCCCACTTCCTGTCTTACCTCCTGGCTACCAGTCCCAGTTACCTCCTGGGACTAGCTGCACAACTCAGCCCAGCAGTTTCCACATTTTCAGTCTTCTGTAAATCACGTTTGCAATTTTTGCCAGATCTGAGGGGCAAATGCTTGGCTTAATACTTTCTTTGAATTGATTCATTAAAACATCCATAGGGCATCTATTATAACATCAGACTTCTAAGTTAAGGGAGAGGCAGCAAGGTGTTGTGATTAAGGGCACAGGACAGACAGGCTGGGTTCAAATCCTGGCTCTGCCACTGTGAAGTGACTTGGTCGAGTTACTGAATGTCTCTTTAATGCAGTTTTCCTCTTTATAAAGTAGAGCATAAAAATGTCACCTATCCTAAGGCAGGGCCCGCTACATAATTTGCAGGGCCCAGAGCAAAATGTGGGACCTAGTTGGAGGCAGGGAAGTCCATTTCCCCTTCCCAGGGCCCTAAAGGATTGCAATTTTTGTATAGGGATGCAGTCGGTGTCTGGAACAGCAGTGGAGGATGGGAGGGGTGGCATGCCGAATTGCCGGCCTGATGGTGCTGTGGTGCTGCCAGCATGTGGCAGGGGAGTGGAAACTCTGCCCCGCCCTGATACCTTCCCTGTGCCAGGAGTGGTCCCAAGGTAGGGGTAAGGATGGGGGAGGGGGAGGCCATGTGGGCCAGGGGATGGGAGCAGTAGCCAAGAAGCTGTCCAGAGCAGGCAGCAGGAGGTGAGACCATCCACCCGCCAGGCTCCAAGACCCCGGTGCCTGCTCCTTTGTCCCATTGGACTTCACTTACAAAACACAAATTCGAAAGTGAAGTTCTTAAGAGTTTCAAGAATAGGGCGCTTCTGAGTGCCTGGCCCTGTGTCACTTACACTGATGGAGGCATGCCCCGGTTGCACACCCATGAAGCCAACCTATGCTATCACATAGGGTTATTGTGAAGATAAAATGAATTGATACAAGCACCGATCTTAGACTGACGCCTGGCACCTAGCAAGCACAATAGAAGTGCTGGCTATTATTTGTATCACTACCATATATAGAAAACTAGTATTTTTCAAATATGCCTTTGCTCAACAATTTATTTAATGTGCCAGGCATGGTTCTAGACTCTGGCCCTTCTTATTTTTCAAAGAACAGCTAATATACATTGTTTTCTTACTATGTGCTAACTTTACACACGGTCTTCAAAAGACCCCATGCCTTGATTCTCAGGAACAATCATCACTAGGTATACAACCAAATGTCCACTGATACGCTAAAGTTTCCAGAAAAGGTGGTGAGCTAGTGGGAACCACTTTCCTGTGCTGGACAGGCTCCCTCATTACTTTCTAGATTTCCCATTATCAGAATTTCAAAAACAGTCAGCTTTTAAACTTTACTCCTTAATCCTTGACCACCAAAAATCTCACAATTCACTATTCTGGTGCCAGGGCTGACATCTACAGCGAAGTGATCCAGTGTATGGGAGGAAATCAATAAACCTCAAAGGTACGCTCTAAAGCTTCTTAGAAAGCACTCCAGTCTTTGGTTAGCTCTCTCCACAGAACTTTTTGTGAAGATGGAAATCTTATATACTGCACAGTCCAAGACAGTGACTACAGTACTGGATAGCACAGTTCTTAGAGGTTTCTAAGTTAGAATCTTAGAATCATAATCATTTAACGTTTCCAAGGCACAGACTTTTCTTTTCACTGACATACTTAAAGTTCATTGCAGATTACAAGGACTGAAAAGCACTTTAAAGAGACCCCCTCAGGAGAATAAAAAAAATCCCTTATTTTACATGCTGGGAAATGTGACTGGGAGAGGCAGTGACTTGTCCACATCAGAGAGGGAGTTAGTGGCATAGCAAGGCTGGAAACCAAAACCTCCTGACTTCTGATTTGGTTCTTATTTCAAGATGAGTCCGGGATGCGCTGTGAGCACTTCGAAGAAGTGGCATTTTGAGATTTGAAAGCGAAGAAAAGTACTGGGTTCATTTCTTTAGTATTTTTTTTTTTTTAAATTCATACAGATGATTTAAGCTTAAATTCGCCCATTTCCTTAATAGAATGTCAACCCCTAAGAATAACTATGCTGTTCCGGGGAACACAATTTAAAATGAAGGGCCACATATGGTAGGTGTCCCAAGTTTGGACCGTCCAATCCTGCGTAAGGAGCTTAGTTCGGCTGCAAGGAAAACCGACGAGTTAACAGGTGGTTTTCGGACAGCTCGTCCAATCAGCTGAGGAGGTTAAACGTCCTCGCCCACAGCGAAACCCGCCACCTGTTACTCAGAGAAAGCGCGCGGGGCGGCAGCGGAGGAGGGGGCGCGTCCCCCGCGCGTCCTACCTGCGCGCGCCGCGCCGTCCGCACCACCGTCCAGCCCCGCGGCCGCGCGCAGCGCGCTCCCGCAGCTCGCCGACAGATTCCCCGTAGCACGGCGCGCCAGGGTCAGGATGGGCGCCGACCAGCCGTCTCGCGGCCTCGCCGCGCCCCGCAGCTCGCCCGGGCCGGGCAGCTGGCTCCGATCCACGATCTCAAACTCTTCTCCGGGCTCCGGCTCCCGCCCGGGCCCCCGCCCCGCGGAGCAGCCGTCTCCCCCGTCGGCCATCTTGGCCGCGTCACATGACCCCGCGGGCGGCTCGGGGCGCTGGCTCTCAGGGCTGGGGCGGTCGGTCGGGCGGGCGTGGATAATCGCCGCCCTTTTTCCGAATTTCTGTTTGCAGGATAGCATCTTCATCTTCATCGCCCTTCTTTCTTTTCTTTCACGTTGCAAAGCTGGGGAAAGGTATAGATCATCACACAAGAAACAGCCATATTCCCGCCAGTCGGGAGGACTTGTAAGCCTTGGAAGTTTTTCTCGAGCTTTCTGCCATCAGTTTGGTATTCAGCCTTTCAACGGGCACGTAACATAGCCCCCAAGACCTCAGTTTTGTTTGTTTTTTAATTTTCATTTCATCTTTTGTATTTACTACTAGGTTATTTTTCTGCAGCAGTCTAAAGAACAAGTCTTAAAGGATGGGTGAGGAGGGCAAGGAAAAGCAGGATTTTTTTTTTTTTTTTAATGAAATGATTTAATAGAACAATGTGTGAGAAAAGAACACACTGTGGTGGACTGGGATCAGAAATTCTGGATTCCGCTATTAAATAATTAAGTGAGGAAACTACTAGAACCTATCTCCTTAGTAATATTTTTGCATGTAAGGAGCTCAATGCCTGGCACATGGGCAGATGTTAGCGATTGTGATTACTATATCTGATATCCAGCTATACTCTTACCCTTCAGGTATTCACAGTCTGTGTCCTCACTAGGAAAAGAAGGGAATTTGACTAGAAATTCAAATTTCGCTAGCATTTGACACTTTGCAAAGTATGGTACCCACCACGCCAAACCAAACATTTGGTTCTCATAATGTCTAACTTTTTTAAAAAGCTGTTGCAGATGCTTAGAAATCAAAAGTGTTCACATAAAACTCTGGATTTTTTTATTGTGTGTGTCCCTTGGATTATTGTATGGTATGTGTCCATATCTCAATAAAACTGCTTTAAAAAAAAAACAAACAAAAAACGGAGCTGAGGTGGCTCAGGTGATTGAGCGCCTCTCTTCCACATGGGAGGTCTGGGGTTCAGTTCCTGTTGCCTCCTAAAGACAAGACAAGCAGACACAGAGAGCTCATAGCAAATGGACACAGAGAGCAGACTGAACACAAACAATGAAGGGAGGGGGGGGGATAACTAAATAAAATAAATCTTAAAAAAAACACAAAAATACAACAACCTAGATTTTGACTTCCTCTTAAAACATCAAAAAGTTTGTTGACTTTTGTATATTTCTTGTTGGCAACAAATTGCTGGCGTGGGCAATGGCTGCTCCCTTTGGAAGTCAGAATATTTTCTGGTTCTCAGTCTTGGTCCAGCTCACTGCAGTAATTATTATTATCTGGTAATTGAAGGCCAGTTGTTCTCAGTGGGATGGTGCCATTTCATAGGGGAGTGTTTTGGGAATTTGTGGCCATGGTGTTTGAATTGTCCCAATGATTGAGGGGATGCTCCTAGTATTATTGGGTGGACAGTCGTGTTATATAGTTCTGGAATAACAAATAACCTCCTGCATCCTCCATGACTTTCCATTGTCACTGGACATTTATGTAGACAAAAAGCTTGTTTGTAATGATCAAAGATTGGAATCTAATTCCATTTTGTATAAAAATATAAACTTTTTTTAGCACAGTTTTATATCAGGCTAGGTTATGCTCTGGTAACAACCCCAAATCTCTGTGGCTTAACATAACAAAAGTTTGTTTCTCATCATGCTACATGTCCGGTATAGGTAAAGGGGGGTGCTCTGTTTCATAGTCACGTGGGGACCCAGGCAGTTGGAAGCCCTATCACTTGGAGGAAAGCTGGAGTGTTTTGCATCAACATTGTGAAAATCAAATCAGGAGAGTTTGCAGACTATAGTGTTTTATTCAGGGACACCAAAGTTTTGCTGCAGCAAAGAAAACCATGTCACTTGCAAGAACAGAAGTGGCTGTGAGGTTCTAGGGATTGCAAACAATTTTAATAGACATAAAAAGGAAGTTAGCTTGACTTCTGATTGGACAAGGGTTTGTCTGTCTTTAGGGGTGGGCTTAAGGTAGGAGGGCTTTATTTTGTATTGGGTCAGAGTAATGAACCAGGAGCTTGACTGGCTACCTCGATTAGTTGGTGGGGATTTTGCAACTGAGTGTTAAGAAATAACAAATGGGAAGTGGATGTGGCTCAAGTGATTGGGCTCCCGTCTACCATATAGGAGGTCCAGGTTTGATTCCCGGGGCCTCCTGCTGAGAAGCAGGCTGGCCCGTGTGAAGTACTGGCCCATGCGGAGGGCTGGCGTGGCAAGATGATGCAACAAAAAGAGACACAGAAGAGAGACAATGAGAGATGCAGCAGATCAGGGAGCTGAGGTAGCTCAAGAGATTGGGCAGCCTTTCTCCACTCCAGAAGGTCCCAGGATCGGCTCCTGGTGCTGCCTAAAGAGAAGACAAGCAGACATAGAAGAACACACAGACAGCAGACAGTGAGCACAAAACAATGGGGGGTGGGGCAGAAATAAATAAATATTTTAAAAAACCACAAATGATTATGATTAATGAATCATTATATATAGATGTGTTTTTATTTTCTGATATATTGTAGAATAGCCACAAGTAAATACCTGAACTTACTGAAACTCACTGAACTTGAACCCAGATGCCTTGATCCTTGATAATGACTGTAAAACTATATAACCTTTATCTTTTTTTTATTGCAGGTAAAAATAAAAATTTTCACAATACATATCAACATTTGCAAAATGATATATAAATATATATGCATATATGTGCATT